>JADLZN010009450.1:0-232869 GCA_018155175.1 Sinocyclocheilus anophthalmus | reverse complement strand
TTTTTGAACATTTATATATATTTTTTGTTGACGTTTTGTTCACTAAAATATATATTTTAAAAATGTTTATTTCCTAACCTGCGTAAAATGGGTATTTATTTTGTAAATGCATGTTATAGATGTTATTGTGAATAATTAATACTGACTTCTTAATGTTTAATCAAAATGTCATAACTCGGTCTTCTGGTGAAAACAACAGACTTCTCTCTGGTGACGAATGCTGGACTTCTCCAATCATTTAAACCCTGCTTCTACACAATCCAAAATCCTGATGGATCTGTCACTACTTCTGTTTTTTCTTTCTTTTTTTTGTTACTTTAATGTATAATTTTCACTGTGCAAGTTCTAGCAGCTCTGTCATGCTGGTCCCACGGCAGTGGATCATGCTTTTTTGTTGAACCATGATGTGTTGCAAAAAAAATTAACTAAAAAAATGATCAATATACCACATAGAGTATATTGTGAGTTTGGTAGCACAACATACTCTTTCCCAAAATGACCTTTGATGTTGTGAACACTGACATAAAACTGAGACAGTGTTTCATGGAGCGGCTGATCATCCTAAATATCATGGAGATTGTAATGCGTGATTTGTGCCATCCATGGAAATTTCTGATAAACTCTTGGCATTTCTACTAACTGTACCGGTCCCTGAGACAGTCACATCCTTGTGTGTGTGTGTGTGTGTGTGTGTGTATAATAATGCACCTCTGCGAACACCTACGTCCTTGCGTCACATGGAAACACACACACGCTCACAATGATATTGATGCACATCTGACATTTTGAGGCTCCATTCGTCTTGGGGGATGGGTCCGGTGACATTTCATGCAGCCATAATGTTATTCATTATGGCAGAGGGGCACTGGAGAGGGTACAGCGGGCGCTGCCTGTGTGTGCCACAACCCATCTGTCTCTTTGCCCCCCTCTTTCCCTTTCTCCCTCTCTCTCTCACACACTTTCTGTGGGTGAAATGGCAGCAGCGTTTTTCCCTTCACCCCGAGGCCTCAGAGATATCCTCGCCTGCTTTCCCCTGATAAGACAAACCTACAGCACTTACCTTTCCCTCTCTCCTCCGCTCTCTCTTCTCCAGCCTCTGCTTTAGGAGGCAGAAAGGGGTGTAATCTTTGGGGAACTTTACGTAAGTGCAGTAGAAGAGACCTGTGATATTTGCTTTCACTCAGAGTTCTGCTGTTGGTACCTCTTTAAAGTACCAGTGCTTTGAGTGGGTCTGCTAACACATTAGGAGTGATGGTACGAAGCCAGTTAGTTACGTAGCCAAGTAAATAGACTGCAATTGTTTAAAAGTACAAAGCAGCATTTAATAGACCTTGTGAAATGATTGATGGTTGTTTGAGTGGTGTTGTATAATTTCATCTTATTTTAAGAGTTGTGTTTAGCTTGGTGTGCACCGGTTGCATTGGTAAGAGGACTGAATGAAGGCTCAAGCGGTAATTCTGCTATGGCTAGCACCCACTTACCTGCCTTTTCTACAAGTCAGTTACATCACCTTATTAATATTCATAAGGAAAGCTGATAGTCTCACACATTTTCATAAATTTGATTAATGGCTGCTGACAGTTTTTTTTTATTTTTTCTTTGCCATCACAGAAATAAATTATATTATTGTATGATCTAATTTTGCTGTATATAGACAAAAATTATGTCAAAATGCCCGTCTCGGTAAGTATCCTATAGCAGACATAAGCCGACTGAACGTACTGTATCAGTGCACTGGATCAGTGCATTCTCTTAAAGTGACAGCACTCTTAATATTAATCAAACAGCAACAACAAAGAAATCTCTCACTGCTCTTGATTGAATAGCTTTTTTAACTTTAATAAAGATTAATCTTTAATCTTTAGTCAAATATGTAATGCTGTTTTACATTTCATTACTTTAAATTTCTGTACCTAAAAACTAATGTTAAACATACCTAAAAAAAAAACACAACTGCAAATCACTGTTTATTTTATTTGTATCATTACTCTTTTGTATTTATTTGTGCTGTTGCTTGTAATTATATTGTTTGTTCTTATTTTCTTTATTTTTATTTTGACAGTATAGTTTTTCCCTAAACATAGCACATACCGAAACCGTGATACAAACTGAAACTGTGAGTAAGTTCCAAACCTATTTTAATCCATCTGCCCAACTTCTCCCTAGATATAAAAAAGGGCCTTGACATAGCAAAAACATATTTGGCTCCTATAAAAAGAGCTTTTTTTTTTGTTTTGTTTTTTTTTTTTGTTTTTTTTTTTTTGTTTTTTTTGGCCATTTGTGTCCTCTGTAATGTAACACATAAGCTACGGCACTCTCAATCCACGCACTGTTAAAAAACTGATCGAGTTTTTTCCCTCTCATAACTATCTCTATTCTCCAGATGGCTGTTAAGTGCTGTTTACTCGTTTGCCTCCTGAGAGTGGTATAAGGATGGTAGAAAGAGTGAGAAAGCAGGAAAGGAGAGTTGGTTTTATTACCACTGAGTTCCACTTGCAGTCAAATGCATGTCTTTCCTCTTCTGCTTACTTGTCTTTTTCCACCTGCCTCTGTTTTTGCATCCCTCCTTCTCCCTCTCTACCTGTCTTTGTGCTGTCATACAGCTCTCTGGCATGCACTCTCTCTAAATTTCGCTCACTGTCTTTGTTCTGTCTCTGATCTTCCCTCTCTGTTAAACCTGTTCTCTCTTGTTAGAGCAGAAAGGACGTCCAGAACTGTGTGGTAGAGTGAAGTTTAGCCCAGGGCTTAACCTGTAAGTATCCCTACAAGCAGACAGCAAGATTGAAGATCAGCCTGTATGGGTCTCTCTCAAGAGGGAGGGAAAAGAGAGTGAGGGAAATTGAGAAAGAGAGAAAATCATTGTTCAGGACTCATTCACGTCTCTATAGATCAGAGTCAAAATCTTTTAGTTTTGAGCTGGCACTCTCCTCCCTGAAGCCTTTACAAGAAGAGGAGAATCATCCTCTCTGGTTTTTCTTTTTCACCATCTCATCATTGATAAAATAGTTCTCACATTCTGTACTTAGCAGGTTTAATGTAAGCCAAGTTTCTTTCCAAACTGTCCTGAAAGAACTGCATGCATGCATACATACAGGTTCTCCTATTAGTTTGTATCTAACAGGATGGGTTTGTGTTTGTGTTTTTTAGGTGTTTGGGAAGGTTAGAGGCTGTTTGTAGAGGAAAGAAGGATTTTCTGAAATGTATATTTGTATGTTGAGATTGGAAGAAGTCTAAATGTGTGGGCATTCCCCACTGAAGTGAAAGTAAGTGTGTGCCGGGGGGGGTTGGTGGGGGGGGGGGGGGGGTGGGGGGGGGGCAGTATGAAAGTGAGGTTTTGGGTGTGTAGTCTGAGGGAGACAGAGAGCGCTTGTACTACTTTCAATATTCAGTGAGTGTGTAATTGTCTAAAGTAGCTTTGCGTCCCCAAACTCCCAACCATATAATCACAGTAGAACAATGCACTGAACATTAAGAGAGTGAGAGAGGGTAACGTGAGACAAGTCAGAGGACTCTCATCACCTCATCCATGCCCTATTCTTCTGTCCAATATCCTGTGTAGATTCTCTTTGTACCTGAATTCTGCTGAAAAGTGTGTTTGTGAGTAATTTGCCTTCATGCTAATCTGAAACTGGAGAGAGCGCTAATGTGGCCTGACAAGCTTCTCTGTTTACAGAGTGAAAGAGAAAGAAAGGATGGAAGGCATCAGTTTCTTCCTAAGCCTCCTAACCTTTCTTTCAACCCAAACCTCATCCAATTTAATCATTCATTGTCTTTTTATGTTGACGTCATTAAAAAGTACAAAAGGTCAGAGCTGTGGTTTTCATGTGAGCGACGCAAGTTCAAGTCCAGCTTGTGTCATTTATACCGTTTCTTGTCCTGTCTCTCAGCGCCAAAGGCCTAAAATAGAACTGACTATCTTTTTTTTATACAGAATGTTAGTGCTGTCTTCCAGTTCTGAAATTGGCGGCATGATGCTAGTGTGTTCTGGGTGGTTGGCAGAGCATTGCTGTACGGTTGCTAGGTGGTTGCTTACTGGCGCAAGTCAAAAGAGCCCACTTGCAAGTCTCTGATATTCTGGTCCCTAGATATAGCTTGAGTCCCTCCTTCAGTGCAAGTCTAAGGATTTTTTTTCCACGCGTTTTATCATCTTCCAGGTGGAAATCATTGGTCTGATTCCTTAGAATAGCACACTTCTCAGCGAGCTGCACTATTTTCGAGGTATCATTTATATCAGCAGCACAAACAGTGCAGTTTAATACAATAGGGGTTTTGAACAATAAACATAAATATATGCAGTAGTGATTCCTGCCTTAGCAGGCAGTCCTAATAAACACATGCCTCATGTTTTTTGCATTGTGTGCAAGTATTGAGAGTGTTCCCTTCTAGGTCATTGAGCCAAACCCAGTTGCCTAAATTTCAAGATATGCAATATATTCTGGTTCTCTTACTAAAAACAGCATTGTCTGGAACCAGGCAGGGCTCAGGGACAGAGTTTTTTCCGTATTTCCTCCCTCATCTGCCTACACGCGTATCTCACATTACAGAACTAGTAGACTGTAGGAGCTCAGACTCTCAAAGCAATTCACATTTATTTGTATAGCGCTTTCCGTTGCAAAGCAGCTTCACAGAAAATGAAAGTTTCTACATTACATTTAGGAGTAGTTTATCAGTGATGATTATGTAAAGGGGATGTCCATATGGAAGAAATGTACAATAAAACAAACAGTGTACACCATTAACAGCAACGATTATATGTAGCGATCAAATGTATTGGAAAATTTGGTAGTTTTGTATGTTGGTTCAGGGTTGTCGTCATCTGAGGTCCTTGGAAGGGTCGGCATCATCTCTTCTCAGGCGTTCGGTCATATCAGATCTTCATAAGAGGCTGGATCCAGACTGAAGCTTGTGCAATTTCTAGTTACCTTGGGCTTACTATATAAGTAAATTAAATTCCATGCTATATAATTTAAATATATATTGAGTAAAAATGTATGAAACAATTGTATATTTTAAATTCAGCATATTTGTGTCATTTATTTGCTGTAACTTATTTATATTATTTGTTTCAGACATCAACCATCCTGCTCTCTGGAATGTCTGTATTGTCATCGGCCATAAAAATAAAAAACACACATTGCCACTAGTGCTGATTGGTCCCAGTGCTAAGAAAGTCCATGGCATCCTGTGTGTGTGTGTGCATATGTGTGAAACAGACAGATACATCAACCAAGCTCAGGCACTCAGGCACAGCTTAGGGAAGGTCCCTGGGATAAAAATTAAATTACATTCATTATCAGAGGTTAGAAATCCTCACCACTCCATTTGGATTAGATCAGATTGGTGCGAGTTTGTGTGTGCATGTGTGTTCGTGCATTTGCCAAAGGGTATAACCGGGCCAGACAGGCTAAGTGTTGTCTGTGTGAAAGAGAGAGAGTACTATGAGTCAGAGAGAGAATCAGTGGGCTAAGATTACGTGTCAGTAGTACTCCTTTAAATTTGAGTTTTTATTAAAACGGTCAATAAACCGACAAAAGCACTTCATTTTTACGAAGATCAACATGGCTCCTCTGAGAGCTGTTACCAGGCAGGGGAATAAATAGCATGAATATCAGCATAATGGCTTTGGAGGCAACAGAGAGAGAGTCGAACGCTTCCCCGGAAAAAGAAAACACAGTCAATCCCAAATTCAATCTCTCCTGCTCTCCCAAAGCCTAGCCATGCTGTGATGAGGAAGCACAGAGCTAATGTGCCTGTTATTCTGTTCACAGAATTCTTTTCATGTTCTTTCCTCTTTTATATTTTTGTTCTTGCGTAATGTGGTGCCTCAGATATTTGGAGCAGCAGTCAAATTAAAAACACATCAGAGAATTGTGGGAAGTGCAGTTTAGCCTGGGTGAGTAAGCACTTTTTTTTTTTTTTGAGATTTGGAGCTTAACTTGCAAGGGCCCTGATGACTGCTTATATTCTTTTGCATTTTATTATTCACATTCATATTCATTTTCAGCATCCGTGTGTCTTTTTATGCATATACTACCACAGGAATAAGTGCAGAGAAACTGTTCTTAAAGGAATAGTTTATCTGAAAATGAAAATTTGTTAATCATTACTTAAAACCCATGTGATTCCATAGAACAAAAAGTCGAAGTTTAGGCATAAGGTCTTGGGTGATGCATTATGCTAAGTGGATAGTTCACCCAAAAATCTAAATTTTGTTATAATTTACTCTAAAAACCCTCATGTTGTTCAAAACCTATATGACTTCCTTCTTCTTCGGTTAAAGACGTTTTGAAAAATGCTGGTAGTGAAACTTTTTTTGATTACCATTCACATCCATTATATGGACAAAAAAACATGAGCTGTTTCTCACAATATTATCTTATGTTGAATAGAAGAAAGAAAGTCAGTAGATTTGTTGTCTCAAGGCCTTTTCACACTCAACGCGAAAATTCGGTGTGAATGTTTGGCACGATGACGCTTTTGAATTGAAACAATAGATCCCTATGTGGCTATTCACACCAGGTGTGATCATTTGTGGCACGAAAAAGCAGTGTTCTCTTTTTCGTCCTGTGTGTTGAATTTTTTTTTTTTCCCCCGTCGCTCCGGCGAAATGGTCCATCCAATTAGATTTGAGCTAAGATATCACGTGGCCAGAGCAGCTGCTGTTGCACAAAAAGATGAAAGTGGCGCTGTTTCGAAAACCACACCCACAACAGTGTAAACCAAAGAAAAGTAGAGTATTCTGTGAGAGGAGATGATGATTCTTATTAGAGCCTGACCCAGCCATATGGGTTTTTTGGGGACGGCAACGATATTAGGGAGTAACAAAAAGGCGATATCGATATAATCGGTCGATATTTTTGGTATAATATTAGTACAGTACCAGTCAAAAGTCGGGTACTTTTCCCATTCGTGTGTCCAACATTGATGTACCTATATATAGAATCCAGATATACATAAACAGAATATATATATAAACACATTTTTTGCAGTGATCACTCAAATGGGGGATCATAACACTTATAATGACATGACAAGATGTAATGATGGAGAGCATTTTAACAATTTTAACAAATTTATTATCCAAAAATTAGCGCTGACACAGTGCACTGAACAGTAAAGTGAAGTTTATTCAACTTTAATGCAATTCCATTCAACTTTATTCGATGAGTTTATCACTTGGAACATTATTCCGGATTTCCTCTGTCTTCACACACAGACGGAACTTATTAGAGAAGTGTGACATAATTTACCTCCTGTAAATAAATATAAATTCACTTCTCGCGCATTTTAATGCCCTTTGACTGTAACGTGTACGTTCCCTTGGAACTAAAATCATGGCGGAATATCATGTGAAGTACACTTCGCAGGGCACTTACGGTCGAAAAAACAATGCTTGAATGCTGCTGCCTGAACAACTTCCTTACTGAAGTGAAAGTGTTGGCTGGTGTCACTATCTTGCGAACACGCCGGCGGATCTCCACCAAACTCGAGGGGATCCCTTAAGACTCGAGGACCCTCTCGACCGCCACCCTCTGCGCGTAGGTAGTACCCCAGGGAACTAAGCTTGATCAATTGCGCCGGACCAAAAATTTAACCACCCGTAACTCCCGAACCCCGGGGACTATCGACGCAGGGGTGGTCTCAACTCGAAAGAGGCCCCCGAGACGTACTCTTGATTCGCATTCGAGAGGGTTCCTCGAGCTGAAGGGTGCGAATTTGGTGCGGATCTGCCCGCCTTTATGGAGATATGGCTGTTAAAATTTTCAATGGTTTCCCATAGACTTATAGGATAAGCTTTAAACGTTTCATCCAGGTCGCCAGTAGCAAACAATGGAGCACACTCTGCTAGACAAACTAAGTAATTACACCATTTCAAGCATTTTCCCTGCGTTATATGTTCTGGAAAAAAAAAGTTCATATCGGCGGCATATTCGCCAATACCGATATATCGGCGACAGGCTCATATCGGCCGATAATATCGGCTAAACGATATATCGGTCGGGCTCTAATTCTTATTATCACTGGTATCTGAGAACAGATTTATTTTCACATGTTCTTAATATAATTTATATTAATTCTCCACTGAATGTGATCTGAAGAGCACTGTCCGTTTTCTTCCATGTGCGTGAGTGTTATGAGTAGAGCGCGTTCACTCAAGATCTGTTAATTATGGGATAATATCTCCTGCCATTGCATATAAAAAAATTTCATTTGTCTATACATAAAATATGAAAGCAAATAGACATGATTATGATGATATATTTTCTGTGTTTTATGCAGCTCATGATATTTTAATGACAATAAAGAAGATATGAGAAGAAGCTTGCATTCAATCCATTATAAAATATACAAAGAGTGCATGTCTGCCTATTATAGAATAAAAGCAAACTTTAGATCAGTCGGAAGTTATTACAAGCACGCGATGATGGTTTAAAGTGGGTTTTAAGAAAATGCATGAATAATTACATACATTTTCAAATGTGGCTTGATGTTAATTGTACCTCTTTATTTTTTACGATGTATTCTTGTAAGCATTATAGATTGTGTTTCTGGTGTAGAACCAAAATTTATTTATCTTAATTTAATGCTGTATATTGAGCAGCGGACCATATAGGAGATGCATATCTGAGGAAAAATGCATTGCTGGTCAGCGCCACCTAGCATGGCATGAATTAGCAGAAAGCGATCAGTCAGTTCACGCTTGGTGTGAAATCACCGCTCGTCAGCATTTCGTCTCGCTTTTTCACATCACGTGCAACGGCCATCAGCCTCAGACGTCTCGTCCACAGTCCGTTGGCTGAACTTCTGACACATATCGCACACACTAAAGTGGAAACACTTCAGGAGTTTCGAAGTCGTCACCTGATTGGTTGAATTATACAGGATTTCCGGGAGATGTGTGTGTCGCATTCTTAAACGTTCCACCTAGAAACAAAGATGCCGTGACACCAAACCCCCTCACGGAAGAAGAAAGCTGTCGTGTTTACAGTTGTGACAATAAGCGCTTAACAGGATCAACTAAACGCTGGTTTGTCAAAAGTATGTGAAACTTTGAAGTCTTTAAAATACATCGAAGAGTTTTACACACTGGTCTGTTATTGTGGGGACATTTCCACGCCCCTAAACATGACACGACACAAAACGAAACGTGACTGGTTGCTTTACCTGTCAGTCATATGGCCTCTTGGGCGCTCCTTGGCCATTCAAAGCACCCAAGGTTCCCAGACATTCTGTCGATAGTCTAAAGGTCTGGCTACACGAGACTAGGGAACAACATGATGCGAGTAAATGATGACAGAATTTTGATCTTTAGGTGAACTATCCCTTATAAATATCTCAGCCCAGTCAAGTGTTATTTTAAACTAGTGGCATTTTCCTATGTAGTCCTCTGGGTTGGAAATACAGCATATCTGAAACTACTGAAATGCGTGAGAGGTGTTCTTTTGTATAAGCCAAAGACTGATTAATTATATGAATTCTAAAGTTATACTTTGAGTATGTTCAACATAAATTACTACGTCTGTTCAGTAAAACACTACTTTTGGTCTTTCCGAAGAAAGTAAAGTATATGCGGTGTTTGGAATGAAATGAGGGTGAGTAATTGATGACAGATTTTTCATTTTTGAGTGAACTTCTCCTTCACAGCTGAAATCGGGCCATGCTTTACTCAGTGGTTTGCTCAGATCAAGATTTGTTGTTATCACCTTGTTCATGAAAGCAGGTCTAAAAGCAGAAGAATGTCTAAAAGCAGTCATTTGAAGAACAGTATTTGTCTGGATTTGTGTGCCATTGAAGGCTGCAGTCTCTTTGAAACAGGAACAATAGTAGTGATTAAACGGATCGTAGTTGATCCGTGATCCGTACGGAACAAGCCCCACGGTTCGGCACGCATGTGAACCGCGGATTAATTGCAAAATTTAACCATAACAGAGTATAAGTTTATAATTTGTTCATATTTAAGCAAGCAAATTTTAAACAATTCCAGAGAGAAAAAGTCGAAAGGGAACTCGATTCGTTACTCGCACAGCCACACACAAATAAAGCGCGCACACGCGTTTCAGATGGCGCGCGAACACCGAACTGAAACAAATTTTTTTTTTCCTCTTCTGAATCTTCTGAACAGCACTACCACAAAAAATTGACAAAATACCCATCTCGACAATCATTTAGTTAAGCGCAGTCAGTTACGTCTCAAGTGAATGAAAGCAGCTGAGAAAGAAATCGGATGTGATATGTATCATTATATCGGATCCGTGCAAGTCTTAAAGGGACAGCTGCCTATAAATACTGCTGCTGTCATTAATGATCATCAAACAACAAAACAGCTGTGATAAAAATCTATATTTAATTTATACAGTAAACACTATGCAGTAGGGCTGTGCGATATTGAAGAAAAATGCGATATGCGATACCTTGTAAAAAAATGCGATATTCGATATGCGATACGATATTGCTTAAAGTGTGTAAAATCAATTTAAATGATATTTTAAAATATTTAAAAATGAATATTATATAACCAATTTGTTTCACATTCTTTCTTGGAAAATAAAGAATCACTATAACTTCTGAAAGTGACCAGCAGTGTTTTAGCATTACATAAAAAGTAGTGAAATAAAAAGTGATGAAAATGTAATTTAACATCAATGTGAACATACAAACAAAAAAATTAATGACACTAATTTTATATCATTGTAACTTTGCTTTCCACACACTTTAAGTACTTCTTCATATACCACAGCAAAAACTATAGTCTGAGAAAGTTCAAACATGATTAAAGGCAAGTGAACAGTCAGTAAAAAAAAGAAAGAAAAAATATATTTTTTTTCGTATTCAGGTACAGAAATTTAATAATTAAGTGTAAAATAACACTGCATAGTGTTCACTGTATGAATTAAATTTAGATTAATCTTTGTTATAGCCATTTTGTTAACATTAGTGTCATATTCAGCAGCACGTATTTATAGGCTGCTGTCCCTTTAAATCCGACTGCACGGATCCAGTATAATGATACACATCCGATTTCTTTCTCAGCTGTTTACATTCATTTAAAACATAACCGACTGCATTTACGAGAATGATCGTCGAGACGGGTACTATTGACATAATTCTGTGTGTATGTGTCTGTTCAAACATAAGGAGGAGATGCGAAAAACGAATCAACTCGGTGTTCGCGCGCCGTCAGAAACGCGTCTCTCTGTGTGTGCACGTGCTTTGCAGGTGTGCGGCAGAACTGAAGAGACCCTGTGCGAGATGCGGCTTGTGCGCGCGCTTCAGGTGTGAGTCAGACAGCAAGACGAGACGGCAAAGAGTTGTTTTCTGCAACTTATTGCACTTAATAGCTTACAATAACTCTTTTAACTGTAGGTGACTGGTACTAGGTACTATATGTCAAGTTGGACTGCATTGGTTATTGCTTGTCCTTGGGGCCTACTGTTGGGGCTGAGAAAAGGCAAGTGGGTCACATAAACTAGTGATTGTGCTCACAAGGCTGCATTTATTTAATCGTAAAAACAGTAATATTGTGGAATCTTTTTTACAATTTAATAAAAGTGTTTTCTATGAGAATATGTTTTAAAAGTAATTTATTCCTGTGATCAAATCTGAACTTTTAGCATCATTACTCCAGTCACACGTTCCTTCAGAAATCATTCTAATATGCTGATTTGCTGCGAAAGAAACATTTCTGATTATAATCAAAGCTGAAAAGAGTTGTGCTGCTTCATATTTTGTGGAAATCGTTGACACTTTTTGTTTTTTCAGGATTTTTTGATGAATAGGAAGTTTAAAAGAACATCATTTATTTGAAATAAATATTTTATATAACATTTTAAATGTCTTCATGTTTGATTGATTTAATGCACAAAAGCATTCATTTCAATCTCAAACTTTTGAACTTTAGTGTATTGGTCATAAATTGTTTACTACGACTCCAAATTTCCTCCAAATTGTCTCCAAATTTCACATATTATGATGTTGAGAAAAACAAAACCTGTTCATTTCCATTTTCCATGATGTTTTCATTGTTTCTTATGTTGCAGGTGTTTCCATCCAGTGTTTTTTCATATTCAGATGTTATGGGAGCTCGTGTTGCTCGGTGAAGCGTTGGTGGTCATGGCACCGTCACCGGCAGAATCTTCAGACACTATTTTGGCGTTGGTCAGGTACAGCAAATAATAATAATAATAATAAAATATTAAGCCATGAGAGGTGGTGTTATAGTGATTTTAACTCTTAACTGTTAAAATCACTGTAACGTGTGGCCTCTTCTAGCTGGCGTTTATAAAACAGCGCTTTGATTTTGAATAAATAATCACTATTGATAATTAATGGAATAAGTAGGATTATTCTATATAACTAACATCATAAAAAATATTTTCTTTACTTGAAATAAACTTTGAAATTTAAAAAATAAATACTAGTAACATTTCTCGTTTTAATTTAGTTTAAATTGATGCACTAAAATTGAAAAAAGTTTTAAAAATATATAATTAAATTAAATGAAAGAATAAAAAGTAAAAATGACAAAAACATAACTAAATTACTAAAAATATACAATATATACGCATTAAAAAAACTGATTCAAAATATTAATAAAGCTAAAAAAACAACAAAATAGTATATCATTGATAAAGTAACACTAGGAATACATCATTATTGATGTTATATGGTAAAAAGGCTATGATGTGCTTTTTTACCTTTTCTGTTTATAGAGAGGCACATGTGGACCAGAAAAAAATGAAAATCATTGAATCATACAGATTTTTCTTGCCTTCCCCCCATCTCTCTTTATTTCTCCCCCCAACCCTCTTGAACTTATTCCTGTTACCAAAACCCCCTTGAGGTCACCATCATCTTGATCCATCTTAAAATGATAGTCCCAGCTGTAACAGTACTCTATAGACCAAACAGACTCGATTAAGTTATGCAAATTTATGAATTGAAATCCCAGACCATCCTGACATGCCACTTGACCCTGGTCTATGGAAAGGAAAACATTCCTCATGAAAGATGGAAATGTGTTTTGCCATTTGCAAAGTTATTAAATGAGGAATGAGACTTGAAATATGAAAAATATTGAGAGTAAAGGCCTGTTCTGATTGTTTTGATATACTTCACAGCCTCAATGTTAGTATGATATGTTATACATTTGACTATTCATATCAGAAAAGATCTCCTATTTTTAATTTTCCGGTTCTGCTTGGTGTTTCCATTACAAATCCCTTCACAATGGCAGTTGCTGATCCACATGAACTGTGATTTATGGCCTGTGTGGTTCTGAAAGAGCTCAACATCTTCCTCTGTGAATATTGACCCGTGTGCTGGTGACCTGCAGACTCAACATGTCTGAACCTGCTCTGATGCTCATGTAATCAACCAATCTGGTCAGGGCCAATATATCGGTTTGATGACTTTGTGGGTCTGGTTAGCTATCAAGCACAGTTCAACTCAATAAAAAACACCTCCACTGTATCTGTTTACACATTGATATGAGTGCAGGGTTGCTATGGTTACAGTGGATGTAACAATATATCTTCAATGTTTGTTTTCACATATTTGCTGTATTATGTTTGTTTTATTATTATTTTGCATTGTGTCACACACAGGTCAACAGAATGGCAACATCCTTGAAATTCAACAAGCAACTCATTGAATGTCAAGAGCAAAACAATGTACAGATTGAGCAGAAATAAACATTTGTGAAAATTTTTATAACATTTACAACAACAAAAAACGGATTTAATGGCTCTAAAAAAACGCCTAAACATAAAGTGAAATTAAAATGTATTAATAATTATTTTGTAGTCACGTAAAATAATATTATATATATGTATATATACATACACAATTAAAATATGACTTTTTTTGTTTTTTACTTTATAGGTTTTTAAAATATTAATATTTGAAAACTAGTAAAAATAATGAAGACTTGTTCTATGCACAACTTTTAGTTTTTGTTTTAATTTTAGTCTTTTAATAAGATTTTGTTTATCACAACTTCTGGACAATTTACACATTAAATTAATTTTAATTCAAAAACTAAAAACACGTTCCTCATCACAGATGAGCTGAATTCAAGTGACTGTCTGTACAAACTGCATTTTAATGTATCTTTAAATAACTAAATATATCCTGTCATTCACCATATGCAACAGTTTTAAACTATAAGCTTGATATTTTGCAATATTTTGGCTTTTGTTCCTCCATAGAGCTCATCTCTGTGGTAAACAGCGCCCTCTTAAGGTAACTGAATCACCATCATGCCAAACAAAACAGCCAGCTGCCAAACCCAAGTGAACCAACACATGAGCACATAACACATATACTGTACACACATTATATTTTTGACTTCTAGATACATAAAGTAACTAAAAAATCTGTAATTTGCATGTATGACATGCCCACGGGTCTCATATGAATGCTGTTGTGATGTCCAGGTGCAGCGTGAGAGGAGAGAGAGCTATGCAGTTTGTTTTTGCTTAATAAAACATGCAACAGAGCTTTTTTTATTTTCCCCTAATCTCAATTAGTCACCCACACATGGATCTGAGAGGATTTGTTTCTTTAGGAGCATTCATGAAATCTCCACATGAAAGTCTAGTGACACTTCCATCAGAAATGTTACAATCATGAGATGTGTGAACGAATCCAAAGGGTTAAAAGGGAAGGAGATCACTGTATAATCCTCGTTGAACCCTTTAAAAAAAAGAGCTAGTGGTGTAATGTATAAAGCTAATTGAAAGTAATTGATGCAACTGCTCCACAGTCAGTTGTTTAAAGGGATAGTTTACCCAAAAATGAAAGTTCTGTCATTTAATTACTCACCCTCGTGTTGTTCCGAACCCGTATGACCTTCGTTCATCTTCGGAAACACAATTTAAGATATTTTGGATATATGAGTGCTCTCGGACCCTCCCATAGACAGAAGGTAACTAAAAAAAAAACAACCCGTTCAAGGTCCAGAAAAGTCCCAACGACACAATCAGCCAACAACAAAGTTAGTCCGTGTGACATCAGTGGTTTCAACTGTAAGGTTACAAAGCTACGAGACTACTTTTTTTGTATGCAAAGAAAACAAAAAAATAACGACTTTATTCAAATTTGTCTCTATACTGCGTCACTTGTGGTCACTTTACTGTGTCAACACGAGGGTGAGTCATTATGAAAGAATTTTCATTTTGGGTGAACTAACCCTTTAAATCTATATGATGGCATCTATTCATTGAGTCATGTGTTCATGGTATTTTTTTACATATGCACACTTAAAACACCTGCTGGACTGAATGTTAAGGGCTCTTGAATAAATTTAAGATCAAGATTTTTCACTTGAACTCCTGTGGTAACATACAATCAGCAAAATATCTTCTTTCTATTTGACTTCTCCAGGCCCTCCTTGGACAATTTCCAAAGATCAAGTTTGATATCTTTTGCAAGCCGCATGAATAAACATTACAGGATGAAATATATTTAAAATACAGAGCTGAAGTTCATAATCCCCTTGCGCATTGAATACAGTGTTTACCTATTCCCCCGAGCTTTAGTACGGTCTGCCTGTTATCAATCTGCATTTCCTAAGCCTTAAATTCCCACCCTTGTTCTCATCACTGTGCCTAAGAATCCAGATTATGAAGTCACTGTACCCTCCTTTGAGTATCAGTCTAAAAAAAGAATGTGAGAAGGAAGAAAATCACTCAAACGCTAAAAAAAGGAAAATTTTCAGCAGAGACATCACTTTTTTTGACACATTTAGATAAACTGCTGGAAGAGCATAAAACATGCCGCCATGGCAAAGAGGGCTGTAACCGCGCAGGCAGTGAATGTGGTGCTGCAGTTCAATTCAATTTTGCAGCTGACCTGGTCAAAAGGGTCATAAGACTTCACAGTTGGAGAAAATCACTTTGACTTGGCTTTCAGGCCTGTTGTGACCTTTTACTGTAGAAACTGAAAATCAAACGTTTTCATAACATAGACATGAAGTGGTCTCCAGGGCTGTGGAAAAGCCAATGTCTTCACTATCTAGCTTCAAATGAATACATTGTATGCATTACATAATAGATCATTTCATAAACATACAGCCCTGTTCCATAATCCTAGTGCACTGATTGCTGTCTACTGCCTTCACACCCCCCCCCCCCCCCCCCCCCCCCTGGAAGATATGTACAAAAAAAGTAAGCAGCACAGAATCTCAAAGTAAGCGATTGGGATTGTCTTTTGCCAAGTAAGAAATGTGCTTGATCAAAATATTATGGGACAACATGTCTTGTCCAAAAGATCAATCCTAAACCTAACCCTACCCATATTTTATTCCTAAAATCAGAGGGAAATGATAGATGAATAAGAATGGTGAAGAAGCCCCTAGCCCTTGTTGTAAGCCTAAACATGACATTTTCTGTAAACCTATAACTCAAATCTGATTGGTGGATTGGAATGTTTTTCCAGTATCAACAAGAATTTTCTAATTGGTGAAATCACATTCACCGGCCCAAATGACGTACAGTACTCTATCCTATGTGCTAGGTAATCTCTCATCTAGTGTATGAATGTTATTTTGTTTGCCAGCATTGTTTGCCATCGAATAGTGCATAAGTTCACTAAATGTCACAAAATTTGGGCATTTTTGAATGAATAAATCAGAAGTACAATGAATCAAATTGCGATATGGACGAGAGTCTGTGAATATTAAAGCTTAAAAAGACTTCTATTTAAATATGATGTTTGATGTTCACATGAACTTGAATTGTTAGTTTATTATACTGATTTGATTACCGCCATTTTTGATAGTAATTTTGTATTTCACATTACAATGTTTTATATTCAATGCACTCCTGACAGTAAAATAAGCCACTATAAACCTATATAAAGGTCCAAGAAAAAATGTTGTGATGTACTGTGAAACTAGCAGAATCTAAAAATACTGTACTACAGATTTTTGGTCCGCCTAGAATTAACGCTTGTTACATTTCCTCAAATGTGTGTGTGTTTTAATAAAAACTAAGCAAGCAAACACAAGATGCAGGATGTTTTCCTTGACTGTTTCTTTTTTGAAGGAGAGACCACAACCCCAAACTGACCTTAAACCTTTCATTTATTGATTTCTTCAATTCTCAAAATCCTTCTTCTTGCCAGTTGCATCTTTTCCTCATCCTCATGTGTTCTCCATTCTGGGGGGGGGAAGAGAAGAAAGAGCAAAATGATATGTTAAAAATAAAACGCACTGCTAATCTGTTCAGCGAAAGGGAGTTTTGGAGGGCAGAAGAGTTACACTTTCAAAGAAGCTTTAATAACATTTAAAGTGAAGCTGTTATTTAGCATAGCTCCTCAAACCCTGTTATGTATGCCAAATTCAGTTCATGCATCGGTTGGCCAACATGGATTAATTTTAATGTGACATCTTTCTCACACATGCACGATATCTCCCGCTCTACTAGCATAATCTAAACAAATCTATCTCCTCAATAGAAAATCTTTCGTTCTGGCTCGACCATCGTGGTTTCACGGAGCCGACTGTGGTTTCCATGGTTTCGAGACGACACCATCTTGAACCTGGCGTGGTGCGATCACAGCACGGCCCTGGGAAAGGCCCAGGAGTGGGAATAGATAATTGGCTACAATAAGAAAAGGTAACACCACATTTTAAGATGAGAGCTCCAGCCGTGTCCATAAAAATATAACCTCTTCAGGGAGACAGGACGTGAATGTACCAAATGAAACAGATTTCTTTTTGCTTTGCACCCAACTCAAATTATAAAAGGAAGAAGGAAGGAGGGAAGTGGTGATGGTGGTGGGAGTTATGGATAGTTCTGGCAACCAAACAGATTGGCTTGTCATATAAGGAAAACAAAATCCCCTCAGGCAATTTGGCTGTCAACGGATAATCCGTTATATGTTGTAGGATTTGTGTGAGGAGAGGAGCAATATCACGGCCATGGTCCAGGAAAGGGGCTCAGGGAGGCTCAATTATGGAGCCTGAGCTCTCCTGAATGTCACATGGTCCTCTCAAAGACCCTTCTGTGTGAACCAACATGGGCCGGTTCTGCACATTTCAGTCTGGAAGCTAAAAGAAAGATGGCAGCAGTTGCTAAAGAGATACAATGTAATTTCCTGCAGTTTCCGAGTGATTAGTCAAAAAATTGCAATTGCAGCTAAGAAGATAAGCAAAGATGGGAGATGTCAATTTGGAGGTCCGCCCATGTATATTGTGTATTTTTTTTTTTTTGTTTTTTTTTATATAAAAGGTTACTTACAGATAAGTTTGTTTTATATCTGTCGTGCAAAAATCAAATATTTTATTAAAACTGTTTAGGGTTTCGAGATGTATATAAATGTCAGGTCTTTTCCTCTGAGCAAGAGAGCCTGACAAATTAGACATGCATGCATGTAATAGAGATCATAAAGTGAATACCAGACCCATAAGTGAAGCTGCTACGTGCCAGTTAGCGATGCGCACGTTGCACAACAGCTGCCGCTAATTAAACATTCATACTTAGGTTCCTGTGAAAATCCAATTTGTTGGTGAATTCTGGGGGAGGGCTGGGAAAACGCAGCGAGCATAAGGTGGCGAGAACACAACTTGTGGAAGAGTTTGTCTCCTCCAGCAGAGCCATGCGGTAATGAATCACACACACTTTTAAAAGGAGCTGCTAAGTAAAAGAATGGTGCGAACATTTAGTATGAAATTTTGCAAACGATATAAAAATGTAGCTGTTCCTCATCTGTAGCATGTACATTTACTTGAAAACCACATTAATTAAAGTACCCTTAGGCAATATTATAACACAATAAAACACTCTGTAAACATAATTAAAAATATTTAATTATCCAAAGTCCAGGGAAGCATATGCACTGACAACAGTACTTTAATATACACTAGTCATAATTAGGTGCTTCTTCACCTACTTTTTATCCCATGAACTTTTATTAATACTATTTTATACAGTTTATATACATAGAAGAATTGTGTTATTTCTGTATTCATTTCAGTCGTGACAACTCTCGGAATAGTTTGTAAAACATTTTATTAATGTAAATGAAGATGTACTGGTTTGGTATTGGCGGATTAGATCTGCTACGCTGCTGCTGCTGCTTCTGCTGCAGAGCATGTATGACTTGCTTCTGCAAAAGAACATAATTAAAGACACACTGCTGCAAGAAAGAGAGAGATCTAGGCAGGTGGTGGGCTAGAGAGAGCTCTCATAGTGCACAGTGACTGTGCAAAGGTTTGTAGGAGACAAGGTTATATAGAGGAACTAGTAATGAATGTGTGAAGCCGATTGGTTGGAGATGTTACGATTGAATGAACCAATCGGGAAGCGAATANCTAAACATGACATTTTCTGTAAACCTATAACTCAAATCTGATTGGTGGATTGGAATGTTTTTCCAGTATCAACAAGAATTTTCTAATTGGTGAAATCACATTCACCGGCCCAAATGACGTACAGTACTCTATCCTATGTGCTAGGTAATCTCTCATCTAGTGTATGAATGTTATTTTGTTTGCCAGCATTGTTTGCCATCGAATAGTGCATAAGTTCACTAAATGTCACAAAATTTGGGCATTTTTGAATGAATAAATCAGAAGTACAATGAATCAAATTGCGATATGGACGAGAGTCTGTGAATATTAAAGCTTAAAAAGACTTCTATTTAAATATGATGTTTGATGTTCACATGAACTTGAATTGTTAGTTTATTATACTGATTTGATTACCGCCATTTTTGATAGTAATTTTGTATTTCACATTACAATGTTTTATATTCAATGCACTCCTGACAGTAAAATAAGCCACTATAAACCTATATAAAGGTCCAAGAAAAAATGTTGTGATGTACTGTGAAACTAGCAGAATCTAAAAATACTGTACTACAGATTTTTGGTCCGCCTAGAATTAACGCTTGTTACATTTCCTCAAATGTGTGTGTGTTTTAATAAAAACTAAGCAAGCAAACACAAGATGCAGGATGTTTTCCTTGACTGTTTCTTTTTTGAAGGAGAGACCACAACCCCAAACTGACCTTAAACCTTTCATTTATTGATTTCTTCAATTCTCAAAATCCTTCTTCTCGCCAGTTGCATCTTTTCCTCATCCTCATGTGTTCTCCATTCTGGGGGGAAAAGAGAAGAAAGAGCAAAATGATATGTTAAAAATAAAACGCACTGCTAATCTGTTCAGCGAAAGGGAGTTTTGGAGGGCAGAAGAGTTACACTTTCAAAGAAGCTTTAATAACATTTAAAGTGAAGCTGTTATTTAGCATAGCTCCTCAAACCCTGTTATGTATGCCAAATTCAGTTCATGCATCGGTTGGCCAACATGGATTAATTTTAATGTGACATCTTTCTCACACATGCACGATATCTCCCGCTCTACTAGCATAATCTAAACAAATCTATCTCCTCAATAGAAAATCTTTCGTTCTGGCTCGACTATCGTGGTTTCACGGAGCCGACTGTGGTTTCCATGGTTTCGAGACGACACCATCTTGAACCTGGCGTGGTGCGATCACAGCACGGCCCTGGGAAAGGCCCAGGAGTGGGAATAGATAATTGGCTACAATAAGAAAAGGTAACACCACATTTTAAGATGAGAGCTCCAGCCGTGTCCATAAAAATATGACCTCTTCAGGGAGACAGGACGTGAATGTACCAAATGAAACAGATTTCTTTTTGCTTTGCACCCAACTCAAATTATAAAAGGAAGAAGGAAGGAGGGAAGTGGTGATGGTGGTGGGAATTATGGATAGTTCTGGCAACCAAACAGATTGGCTTGTCATATAAGGAAAACAAAATCCCCTCAGGCAATTTGGCTGTCAACGGATAATCCGTTATATGTTGTAGGATTTGTGTGAGGAGAGGAGCAATATCACGGCCATGGTCCAGGAAAGGGGCTCAGGGAGGCTCAATTATGGAGCCTGAGCTCTCCTGAATGTCACATGGTCCTCTCAAAGACCCTTCTGTGTGAACCAACATGGGCCGGTTCTGCACATTTCAGTCTGGAAGCTAAAAGAAAGATGGCAGCAGTTGCTAAAGAGATACAATGTAATTTCCTGCAGTTTCC
The DNA here is from genome assembly GCA_018155175.1 of Sinocyclocheilus anophthalmus. Lineage (NCBI taxonomy): Eukaryota > Metazoa > Chordata > Actinopteri > Cypriniformes > Cyprinidae > Sinocyclocheilus > Sinocyclocheilus anophthalmus. Next base: position 211,816 of record JADLZN010009450.1, on the reverse strand, counting down.
GAGTGATTAGTCAAAAAATTGCAATTGCAGCTAAGAAGATAAGCAAAGATGGGAGATGTCAATTTGGAGGTCCTCCAATTTTATATTGTGTATTTTTTTATATAAAAAGGTTACTTACAGATAAAGTTTGTTGTATATTCTGTCGTGCAAAATCAAAATATTTTATTAAAACTGTTTAGGGTTTCGAGATGTATATAAATGTCAGGTCTTTTCCTCTGAGCAAGAGAGCCTGACAAATTAGACATGCATGCATGTAATAGAGATCATAAAGTGAATACCAGACCCATAAGTGAAGCTGCTACGTGCCAGTTAGCGATGCGCACGTTGCACAACAGCTGCCGCTAATTAAACATTCATACTTAGGTTCCTGTGAAAATCCAATTTGTTGGTGAATTCTGGGGGAGGGCTGGGAAAACGCAGCGAGCATAAGGTGGCGAGAACACAACTTGTGGAAGAGTTTGTCTCCTCCAGCAGAGCCATGCGGTAATGAATCACACACACTTTTAAAAGGAGCTGCTAAGTAAAAGAATGGTGCGAACATTTAGTATGAAATTTTGCAAACGATATAAAAATGTAGCTGTTCCTCATCTGTAGCATGTACATTTACTTGAAAACCACATTAATTAAAGTACCCTTAGGCAATATTATAACACAATAAAACACTCTGTAAACATAATTAAAAATATTTAATTATCCAAAGTCCAGGGAAGCATATGCACTGACAACAGTACTTTAATATACACTAGTCATAATTAGGTGCTTCTTCACCTACTTTTTATCCCATGAACTTTTATTAATACTATTTTATACAGTTTATATACATAGAAGAATTGTGTTATTTCTGTATTCATTTCAGTCGTGACAACTCTCGGAATAGTTTTCTTTCTTTTTGTAAAACATTTTATTAATGTAAATGAAGATGTACATAGGTTTGGTATTGGCAGACTAGATCTGCTATGCTGCTGCTGCTGCTGCAGAGCAAGTATGACTTGCTTCTGCAAAAGAACATAATTAAAGACACACTGCTGCAAGAAAGAGAGAGATCTAGGCAGGTGGTGGGCTAGAGAGAGCTCTCATAGTGCACAGTGACTGTGCAAAGGTTTGTAGGAGACAAGGTTATATAGAGGAACTAGTAATGAATGTGTGAAGCCGATTGGTTGGAGATGTTACGATTGAATGAACCAATCGGGAAGCGAATAGAGTTTCATAGCTGCGCTATTTATATATGTTGTATTTGATAGCATTCTGTGGTTGGACATTTTTAACATTTTTAGAATAAAATAGCCAACTGCTTTTCCTTGCTAAGGCTAATTTCATTTTCCCAAGCAGTATCATATACATACTATTAAATAATATTGTAACAACGTTCGTAGTTTGGGAAGGAGGTGGGAACTGGCAAACATTTAAAGAAAACATTTAATAAAATAAAACAAACACAAAATGAAAGTAAAGTGGCAGCCCCTCGCGGACGACTGCCGCACACAAAACACAAAGTAAAATCCAGGCCTGGTGCTCTCTCGTCCAACACTGTCGTCACTCCTCCTTTTATCCTTCCGTAGCTCCTCCGTGGGACTCGAGACGGTGAGTGGCGCAGGTGTCATGATCCAGATTTACACCTTCGGGGGAGCCGATCACGGCGGCCGCGGCGTACCTTGGGGTAAGGACAGACAGACGAGGCAAGAAAAAAGGAGACGGAAGGATGAGGAGAGACAGAGACGAGAGAGGGGAGAGAGGAAAAAAAAATTATTGTTCCGGTTCCCAGATACACTGCCACTCGGCCCTCCACCAGCTGGGTAAACTCTTCCGTGATGCCAGGAGGCGACACTGGACAGCCCTCAGTGGACGGCCCGACGCTCCTCCGCCGCCCGGTGGACGGCAACGGCGCCTCAGGGTTCGGGCAGCCAGCAGGAGCCCCCCCGTTCCCTGCTTCTCCCCATCATGGCGAATGGCAGCAGGCTCCGGCCTCAGGCAAAACGGCGGCGACTCCTCCACTCCCTCACGGACGGCAGCCGTCCCTCCACAGCCCAGGCGGCTGGCAGCGAGTTCGTCCGCCCCCCTGGCAACTCACTCCAGCCCACCGCCTCGAGCCTCCATGGTGGCAGACTGCTCCGCCATGCTCGATGGCACTGCGGATTCACCACAGCGGCGAGGGATCTCTGGCAGCGTGTCCCTCCTTCCTTCCGGGTTTCGGCACCAATGTAACAACGTTTGTAGACATGGGAAGAAGGAGGTGGGAACCGGTGAACATTTAAACACTTTAATAAAATAAAAAAACACAAAATGAAAGTAAGGGCAGCCCCTCGCAGACGAATGCCGCAAACAAAACACCAAAATAAAATCACAGGCCTGGGCCTTCTCGTCCCAACACTTGTCGCTCCCCTTTTTCTTTCTTTTTTCTCACCCTCCTTTTATCTTCCGGCAGCTCCTCCGTGGGATCGGAGTAGCAGGTGAGGTGGCGCAGGTGTCGTGCATTAGCATTTACTCCACCGGCCTCGCTCCGTTCCCATGGCTATCAGCCCCGCCCCTCTCGTCACAAATATATTTACAGTTTTTGCATGAGCTGAAAAAAATACAGCTTGATTAGAAATTATACACAATATAATCAAGGTTGAAATGATTTACTTTCACACAATACATTTTGAAATGCACTGTAAAAAACAAGAAAATACTATTTCAGCTTTTTGACTTTCAAAAATTTCAGTTTTAATTCAATGTGTTACTTGACTTTTTTGTGATAGTGAAATTCAGTGGCAATTTTTGAGTGAAAATTATTTCTATACAGGGTTTTGTTCAGTGTGTTATTCACTCTTTCTTATTTTTATGAAACATTTTCATAGTTTACACTGAAAGTCTGAGTCTGGGACAAGCATAAAACAATAAAATCTACATAAAAAGAATTTAGCGAGCTTTCAAAAATGTTTTAATGTGATAGCTGAAGAAACAAAATTGCCTCTGCTTACAAGTAAACTACACATTTAGAATAGCTTTTGAACAAACATTCTATTAAGATCTCCACATCTTTTTGTTTAAGTTAGTGCCATATCTGAAAAACAAAAAAACAAAACAAAAAACAAGTGCATTACACCTTTAACTACAGTTCAGTGTTTTTCTCTATGCACAGGCAGTGCTCAATTCAACCCAGTGCTTTTTCCAGATGACAAGCTGCCCTCATTAACACAGGAAACAATACAAATGGACTGAAGATTGGGAAGAGACCCCATGATGTCTCATTCAAGTTGTTCAAATAATTTCTGGCACAGTGCGAGTCATGTTATTTGAACAGGCCTGCGGTTGAAATCCAGCAGCAGGGTACAGCAGCATGTCCGGGTGTTGGGGAATAGTTGAGAGATACAATCAAGGCTGTGGGTTCCAATATAAAGGCAGGCATTTCAGGAGGAAGCTCTGCAGGTGAAGCTAGCTACAGACTGTGGGCTTTTACGGTATAATTACTCTCTCGAGAACAATCAGTGCACACTCAGAACTCCACAGGCTAAAGCCACTTTAAAAAAAACCTGTATTATCATTTTGCAAAACAGCACTAAATAAAGAATTCACATTTAGAAATATAATGCACTTTTATGCAATGGTTTAAAATGTGTTGGTTAAGAAATCACCAACTCATCTGTAATCGTGTTCTATTATGTAAACTATTTTTTTACTCATAACAATATTTTTATTCACATTTTGTTCCATTTATTATTAGAAAGGGAGCAGAATCGAACAAGATACTGAATTATATACTGAAGAAAAAAGCAGCATTGATTAGTCAATTCAATTACACTCCTTTCAAGTTTGATATATTGATATACAAATAGTTTTACTTAACTTTAAATGCATTACACCCGGATGCCAGTATTCTTTATTTCCCACGCTAAAAAAGTCCTGGAAAATCACTTACAAAGGGCTCCGGTTTCCGTAATGATCTGTTAAAATCAATGGTCTGAGACCAAGGATGAGAAAAAATGTTCTCGATTCTTTAGCTTTGTGGACCCCGACGCATTTCACAATGATTTATTAAATCATCAAAGTCTTAGTTTCAAGTAGAGCATGTTTGTCTTTGAAAGGGCGCCATTTTACAAAATAATTAATGGCGTTTTAGCTACTGCACCCGGCCTATAGGAACACGATTTGGTTTAGATCTTTGCTATGGTCCATTAAATATGAAACTTCACCAGATCCGGGTACAAAACTCACTTTAATTAAGCCTACATGCTACATCACACCACTGCTAGCTGCTTTTAAAGGACAATTACGTTTTTACTCGCTGACAGCCAACTAATGCAGTGACATGGAACAGCGGTACTCTAATGCATGAAGGCCAGCACCAAAGAGAGTGCACAACACAGCGCATTTTACCTTTCTTTTGCAAAGAATGGCCTTCCCATAATGGGTTTAGGAACATTAGGAAGAAAATAGAAAGAGAGGCCGAGATGGGAGGGAGAGACGAAGAATATGCCACGTCTGCTTGGAAGAACAAAGAGTTGATTAAATTACTTTCATGCTTTTATCCCTTTACATCTAACCAGAGATGAGAGGTGCTGTTTTTCACACCTTGCTTGTGTTTTTTTTGTGACATTCTAGTTTGTCGTATTTAAATTTGACAGGCTCAATGTGGCCACTTTCTACACCCTTTCACCCCCTTTTTTCCTCCCGTGCCCCTCTCCACCTCTCACATGCTCTTTTCTCATTATGGCTCATGGTCAACATGCTGAGACGCAGGGCCGCAGTAATGGTTTCAGCCCGCAGGAAATTGCAAATGCCCCATAATGAAATATCACAATCCATGGACGTAAATCAATGGCATAGAAGATGTGTCGTCTTCCATCAAAAGACTGTAATACCCATCCTCCTCCAGAGTGGCTGATTGGTGATGATGGAGAAGAGTCCTTCTCGTCTTGTTAAGTTCCTTTTCATTCTATCCTCTTATCCGACCTGGCGGCCTGCCGATAATGGAAAACAGCGCCTGTGTGTCCAGGTTCATGATGAAGACCAGGCACAAACAGAATGAATTAGGCCTGCTTAGACACAAAAACCTCTAGAACAGCAGCGGTTGTGGTTTTGTGAAAAACAAGCACTTTACCTTGAGGAAGATGGGCTGAATGGCTGAAGAAAATCAAAGAATGTCTGCCACAAGTACCAATGTTAGATGAGCAGTTGGGTCATGGTGAATACGATTTCAAGAAATATGTATGTGAAGACACATAGTACAGATGAATGAGTGAACACTTCAAATGATCGATATCCTCCATCACTCTATATGCAAGGCTCATAATGGGTAATGTTTCAATAGGAGGTAAATAAGGCCCAAATGAGTCTGAATATATTTCTAAGTGCACATACAACAATAAAAGCACATAAACAGTATTATATATACTTATATATATATCAGTCTGGCGAGTGAACTAAAAAATGTACTAGCTAATGGCGATTCAATGCCAAGGTGTCCGTAGAGGGTTGTTAAAAGTAGTTAAGAGAGAGGCAGAGTTCCAAAACATTCTTGCCGATTAATGAACACAATAAACTTAATGAGTTATTTGTTAATATATGTGTAAATAACAGATTAAACACAATGAAAATACATTTGTAATAACTTTGAGTAAAAATATATAAATATATTGTATTTTTATACTATTTCGATGGAAAATAAAATTTTTAAAATTTTTAAAATAATAATATATTTTGAGCCAAATATTTGATAGTTGTTTTCTACTTGTTTACAAAAGTATTAGAGGTTTAAAAAAAATGAAATGGCTAATTTTTACAGTCACAATAAGTTTTGCTCAGACCTGATAGACTTGACAGATTGACTGAATGCAATTCAATTTAATTGGTTTTTTTTATTATCAGGCCACATTTTTGTATTTTATTTATCTTCTATTTCTTTCAATGGAAAACAATGAATTTGAGATAAGGAGGTAAAAATATTTTTTTTTATATTTAAGTGAATTACTGACCTTGGCCCACAGTCATGAGGGTCTGCAACATGTAATTCCTAAATTCCCAATTTTCCTAACATGTTTTACAGTGAATACCAAATCTGGTATATCATATACTATGGATAGTATTTTTAATAGGATTCACCCAAAGAAACAGATCATTCAATAACTTAAAGGGCTGAACTGAGAGTCGAGTCATAATTTAAAAGGCCGGTGATAATTTGGGAGGACAAGCTGTACTTGTTAAATAGGTTAGCTGGTTTCCAACTCCTGGTGAATAAAGCTGCTATAATCCTACTCAGCCCTACACAGTAAAAGCACAGGGCTAATGAACTCTGCATGGATGCTCTAATTACAGGCCGCACTGAGATAATAGAACAAAGGTTTAGGAGGGAAAGCTTGCCATCCTCCACTTCTATCCTCTTACTCCCCATCACTTGTGACCTGGAAGACGTCTGGACTAATCACCGGGTTTGTAAGCCACTTCTGAAGCAGAGGTAAGTCTCAACCCCCGCCTAGATAGAATCGGAACGCCGCAGCGAGAAACAAAATGAGCCAGCTCGTCCGACCAAGACAGACTCGGAAATTCCGCTCCGGCATCCGCGGGATGGCTGTTTACCTGGTCGCCATGAACCCAGAGCACGGTGGGGGCAAATAGGACAAAACCTTGGTTGCAGACGAGCTCAGTGGGAAGGGGACTGCACTACACCTGACTGAATGATTGATGGCAGCAGGAGATCCAATCAGGGCTTTTCAGCGAGTACAGTTTGTTTAAGTGAACTGGCAGAAGGTATTTCTGTCTGTCTGGCCCAGCAGGGTCGACATTTGGATTGCACGTTTCTGTTGGATGAGGGAGAAGGAGAGGGGTTGGGTTGAACGGCGCAAAGCGCTACCAGCAAGTTACTAGCGTCGGCTGCCAAGAAAAGCCTCATAACCATGGCAACGGGCGAACAGAATGCAGGCCCTCTTTTCGAACATTATTGGCGCACATGTCCAAAGCATTGCTTTATTTTTCTTAAGCAAACAGCTGTCTCTTGTTCCAGGGGAGCAGAGACTGCTGTAGATTCTCCTTGTTCAATGAGCGGTTTGACAGGAAACATCTTCACCCAGGGGGCTTCTGAGGAGCCGCTCGACTGGGAAAACATGCCGCTACCAGCCCAGTGCCACCCTCATGCAATTAATCACAAATTCAATTGCCTAAACAGGGGGGGGATCAAAGACATGAAATGTGAAATTGGTTGAAGATCGGTTTGACAGAGCTTATCCTTTCCTCAGTTCAGTCGTGCAATACAATGCTCTTTTAACGTGATCTCCCCCCTCAGGAGGTGCCATTGTTCATATCGATCATCATTTGTGGAGGGAAAAAATTGCTGCTATGTCATAATTCTGACAGTACGTAGGTGTTGCTAATGGTTAGTATTGGGAGTGTTTTTCAAAATGAAATGGGTTCGGTGTTGCGTGTCATTTTCGGCCATTGTATCTGTCCTCTGTGGCGTTGTATTTCCACAAGTCATTGATCTGTATTAGACAGAAAACATTCTGCATTACATGCAAGAATTCTAATAGATCCAACAAAGATTACAAAAGCTTTTGGCGTGTAACCCAATGAAACAACTATTGATTCGGTCACGGTAGCTGGTTCGCACTGGTGACAGATATAAGTGTTAGAGATACGGTCAGGATGAAATTAATTTAGCTTCTAAACCTATAAATCTACACTCGTAGGAGTTCTTACACTGTGCATGGCTGTTGACATATACAGGAAGGTCACAAACAACGTCCTTCCACACATAAAGCATGCTACAAATGTCAGAACTACAGGAATACTCAATCTGTGGGTCAGCGACAAATAACAGTGTATCAGTGTGTAAGTTAAAAAAGTTAAAAAATCACATGGATTTTATTGGTTGCGTCACATGACATGAAAAAGTTTTTGAAACAGTAATAAGCAGTAGCCTATTGGTAAAATATTTTTAAAGAAAATAATAAAAGTAAAATTATTTTCAAGTTAATAAAAAAGATTATTTATACTATTATTATTGTAATTATTCATTATTTATTGTAAAAAAATATAATAATAATACACATAATCATATATATTAATACTCCCCATTATTATTTCATGAATTTCATTATTTAGAGCAAAAAATAAATTAATTAATTAAAAGAAATTAAAAAACATGTTTATTATTAAAAGAAAGTATTCAAGTTATACATTTATTATTTTTAAATAAAGAAATCAATCAAGAAAATACTATTAGTCTTTCTACTTCAAATTTTAATTTGTAATTCAATGAGTTACTCGCCATTTCTTTGCAATTACTTAGTAAATTCTGAGTGAAAATTGTAAAAAGTAAATCCTACACCATTTTCTTCTTCTTCAGTGTACTACCAGGTGAAAACATTGGAAAATCCAGCTTCCTCCATGTTGGTACAGTTAACGTACCATTCACACATTATTAATCAGAAATGAGTAGCATAGATGTGTGCATAGATTGTGTTGAGAGAATAGGGGAGTTTAATAATCACTGAGGTGAAATTCACACCAGGATTTCACCTCCAACCAATGATGCCTCAAATAACCCATCCGTGAAATGTATCAACACATGGAAATTAGGTTGTGTATCGCCTATATCTGTACACAATTTGCTTAATGTTTATTCATTACGCTCTTTTCAGCTGCGGATGGAGAATGCATTGCAGTGAAGGTGGGGTTGTGTTAATGCACAATCCGAAGGTTTGTCAATGCACCTCCAGCAAACTCAAAATTAGAATTCCACCAGTAAATCCGAATGAACACTTGAGTCGCTCGATCAACAGAGCAGACAGGGAACTGGAGGTCATTGTCTTATACTGCTGGTTCATTACAGTATTCAGAAGGCCTGGCCTGAGGGGTAACCCCATTTGTTACACAGTGCCATCTAGTGCTGGAGAGCGAGAACACAGTAGGTTACGCTCAAACAGCCTTGTTTCTTACTAAGTTAAATTAATGTGCTATCACAGTGTGAACCATAGGCATGGCAATTGTATTTACACATTTGACTGAAGTGGCACTTTTTTTTTTTGAACACCAAGCAGTAATTTAAAACTCATTATGCAACATTTAGAAGATATTAAGACTGGTGAAATGGATTTTTTAATCTGCGGTATCATTAGAAAAAAATTATATATCAAAAGAAATATTGGCAAAATGGCCTACATACAGGATACAACAGCATTATAGAAACCTTCAATTTAAAAATAAAATGGAAAAAATATTGGCATTTTCTTAGAAATAATAATAAAACTATTTTCAAAATCATTAAATAATAAATAAATAAATAGATGATTTTCATTCCTTTTTTATCTTAAAAAATAGAGATAAACGTGTTCATCATCATAAATCAAGGGTTAAATTGGGTTGCAATTGTGTTCCAGCACCTTCAATCCAAAAACAAATCTCTTTTTTTAATCCACTCCACAGAAGAAAAAAAAATCATACAGATTTGGAACAACAAGGTAGTAATGACAACATTTTCATTTCGCATCCCTCTAAAGTATTATGCGGCAGTTCTCCAAGGCATACCTCCACTGCAGTGAACTACAGACAAATGGAGAGACAAAGATGACACTTGTTGGATCATCATCTGTGCTCTTAAAGTTTGGCAAGACTGCAGAAAACACAGCTTGATTGGGCATTTCCTCTCAGAGGCACGCACAAAAGTCATCATCATTCCTCACTATATTAACTGTCTGTCCAGACAGAGACCTTACAACCTCAGTGCTTAAATCAACCCGAGAAGAGAGACAGAAGCGACACAAGCACAAAACAAAAGTCATTAAGCATTCCTCTATTTCCTTGACATTATTGCGTTAGTGTGGATGCATTCTGTGGAGACTGTAACGGACGAGAGGAATCATCCGTCAGGGGCTGATTATGTAATTTGGGGGTAATTGCCCCCTCCCCCCGCATCCCTCCTCTGAGCTTGCGGTACGGTGTGACTGTGATGTCTGCTTCGTGCTAACAGGCACTAATAATTCTGTTTATCTGAACCGGCTGCCATATGCATATCCGCCCTGTTCCTCTGGCAATCAAATTACAGTCACCCAACAATAAATCACTGACAAACAGTTTATTAAACAAAGAGGCTGCGATTGCATTAGTAATGACAGAGATTAATTTGGGCTCTGTTGTGTACCAGAGAGTTCGGCCCCCTGGGCTTGAAGTTTTATGCATAATTTGATGCATGACTTTTCTATGTGTGCTTGATGCAGTGTTGCGACTGAGGTGGCAGAAAGTAAACACCACTTGTGGCCTCACGCTATCAAAGGTTCCTTTCACCCTGTAACGGGACCGACGAGACGTGAGGTGTGAGGATCCATGTGCAAGCTTTTATTAGGAGACGTGGTTTTAACAGGCATGGGTCAGACTATGGCAAACAGGTATATCGAAGGCAAGGCGAGAGATAAATCCAGGTAGAAGGCAAAAGGTCCAAGCAGGGGCAAACAGAGTCAGAAACAGCAAGCAAAGGGACGAGGCGTGAATCAGAGACCAGGAAAACAGACAAGACAAGACTAAGACTAGACTAAGAAAACGATGAAAACTTAAACAGGCTCAGTAAGGTAGCTATCCGCTAAACAGGGATAAACGCAAAACAATACACGAGACTAAAACAGAAAACACAGAATGGCTCAGTAAGGCAGCTAACACTTGGGGAGTGAAAAATTCAGAGCAATACTTGGCAGTGAGAGAGAGGAAGTCCATGGCTTATGTAGCATGTCTGATTGGATTCAGCTGTGTGTGTGTGATCAGTGCACAATGGACGATGGGAAATGCAGAGTCCGGGTGATGTGTAAACGTCTGTGTGGTGTGAGAGTCATTGTAATGGTAGAATGAACTCTAGTGGCAATCGGCCGGAAGGCCACGGACCGGATTCGTGACACACCCTCTCAATTGAAGAGTTTAGAGATGCATCAGTTACATTAGAGCACATCTTTCTAATCGCAGGACAAAATAAAGAGAGGTAACGTGATGAAGTAGCTGTAGTTGGACACGTGTGTACAGATGTGATTGATGCTTTCAATGAATAACCAAAGAATAAAGAATTCACAGCATTGTACTTCAACAGTGAACATTTTATAACGTGATTTCAGAAGATCAAATTATGAAACGTTTTTACTAAATGTTGATAACTGTTTAAATCAATATATAAAATGTTTGAATATTTGGTTTCATTTGAATTTTTCATCAACAAAAATGTCACTTTCACTAGCTGGGTTTCCATAAAACATGAAGCGAATCTTTTCAAAGTTTGTTTCCATCAAGTTGTTTGAGCGAATGACGGGTAACCTGGTAACTAACAGTAAATAAAACAAGGCAAGAACAGAAAATGGAGACAGGGCTGCAATTAGTTATGAATGGGCAAGTTATAAATTTACTAGCAGCACAGCTATAGCCAAATAGCCAAACTGAATGCTGCGCAGAAGAAGAAATGAAGACTTTTTGATGAAGGCACTAGTAGCAAGAGCATAACGACGACGTCAAGCCCCATACATATTGGAAAGACACCATCAGCGGAAACAGCCGATTAGTCATGTGGGTTTAACGTTTGCTATTTCAGAATGTATTTGGCAAATGTGTTTCCATCTCCTATTATTCAAATTAACTCTTTTTCACAAAAAAAGTCAAAAACCACGTCAAGTGAGCGTAAAAACTTTTTTGTGAATTAAGGGATTCCCATCCCCCCCCCCCATTCATCACTCGTTTCTGATGAGATACTTCAAAATGTGCATATAAACAGGGTGATGGAAACATAGCTACTGACTAAAATTACATGCCATTCAGTCAGAGTCACACGTCTACTATTCCTTTTTTTTCACGACAAGTTTAAACCTTTTTATTTATTTATTTGTTTGTTGATTGTCTGTCTGTCCAAAAATTATGATTTAAACAAAAGTGTTTCAGGTCTTGGAGTCTACACTAGTGAGTATGAATTTAATCTGGTATATGAAAAAGAAAAAAAAAAATTTTTTTAGTAAAAGTAGGTATTTTAGGCCCAGCAACATGTTTTTACTTTCTGATGAGCATTGTTGATAAATCACCAACTCTGAATGAAAATTAATTACTTTTGTGAACAGCCCTTTACACAGACTCTTCACTCTTAAAAATAAAGATTCATAATTGGCATCTATGATTAAATAAGAACCTTTCCATCGAACAAAATGTTCTTTATAGTGGAAACTTTTTTGTTTTCATCTTTCATCTTTTTTTTTATCTTAAAATTCTTTATATACAGTATATATATGGCTGCATACTTGGCCAAAAAATTATATTGCAGTTACTTTGACATATATTGTGATCGCAATTTCAACTGCAATATGACATTTCATCTCATATAAAAACTAGGCTACATCTATATCAGAATCAGAATCAGAATCAAGGCTACATCTATATCAGAATCAGAATCAGAATCAGAAAAAGCTTTATTGCCAGGTATGTTTACACATACGAGGAATTTTTCGTGACAGAAGCTTCCACAGTGTAAAAGAATGACAGTGACAGAACAAAAAACACAGATAAAGTCTAAAGTAAATATTTATATTTGGTATTGCGATTTCAGTTTTATTCAATTAATTGTCTATAGCCCTAATTGTCTAACCCCTCTATTTTTATTTTACATTCGATTGAGTTCATTATTAGCTTTTCATCAACTCATGAAACCCTTTATTCTTAAGAGTGTTTATCACAGACACAAAATACACTAGACATTACTTTACAGAGAATTTTTGTTAAAACATTTTTGCATTGCAAAGGTAAGCAGTGAGCATACACTGACACATAGACCGAAGGAAGAATTCACATGGAATGAAATTCAAAGAAATTCAGCTGCTATACATGTAATTTGTATTGATAAATGTATTTTTTTTAGAATGAATTACCCATAATGTTATCGTACACACACATATGGGGTATTTTCAGAAACAATCCAGCATAATGCATGTTTAAAAGGACACTGTTAGGGTTATGTTATGTTTTTGTCCTGGTTTTCATTGTGTTTTCAGTTAATCTGTTCCCCTGTAACCTAGTTTTACTTAGTATCCTGATTGTCATTTTGTTCACCTGTGTTTGATTAATTAACTCATCAGTTCCTTTGTTTGTTCCCCTACAAATACCCTGAGTTTTCCCTTAGTTGGGGTCCGTTCTCATTTATGTTATGTTGGTTAGTCTGCCTGTATTAGTTACATTTACCTATAAAGGACTCTTTCTTTGATCTTAACGTCGCACGTCTCTTCACACTACCAGAGCGAACAGCCCACCTGCAGGATTTTTGTTAATTTTACAGTACATTTAGTCATTTAGCAGACGCTTTTATCCAAAGTGACTTACAAATGAGGACAATGGAAGCAATCAAAATCAATGAAAGAGCAATGATATGCAAGTGCTATAACAAGTCTCAGTTAGCTTAATGCAGTACACATAGCAAGTTTTTTTAAAATCATATAATAAATAAAAGAAAATGGATAGAATAGAAAAAATAGAGCAGCTAGTGTTAGATGCCTTTTTGCTTTTGTAAATCAGAAGGCAGAAAGTCAGAATTATAATTGTATAATAAAAATAAAACAAATATATAGAATACAAAAAGATTAGAGAAGCGAGTGTTAGTTTTTTTTTTTTAAAGAAAACAAGCAGTTAGTAAATAAATAGAGTGCACGTCTAAAAGGGGCAAGAGTTTTTTTTTTTAAAGAATTAGAATAGAGAGTGCTAGAGTAGAGGGTCAAATAAAGATGGAAGAGATGTGTTTTTAGGACTCAGCTGCTCGGATTGAGTTGGGCGGGTTATTCCACCAGGAGGGAACATTTCATTCAAAAACCACCATAACCATCTCTTTTAGAGAAACTACAGAACGGTTCCCTTCTCCTCATTGCAAAAACACTGAATGAGCGGTGTTCAACCAAGTCTCTGCCTTTCTCACAGAGAACAACCTCCTGGACAGCAACCAATATGGTTTCAGAAGTGGACATTCGACCGAGACTGGCTTGCTTTCAGTTGTTGAAGCCCTAAGACTGGAAAGAGCGGATTCCAAATTCCAATTACTTATCTTGCTGGATCTGTCCGCTGTTTTTTGACACAGTTAACCACCAGATCCTTCTGTCCACCCTCATTAAGATGGGCATCTCAGGAACCACACTCCAGTCCAGTGGTCCAGTCTTATCTCTCAGATAGGTCCTTCAAGATATCTTGGAGAGGTGAGGTCCAAGTCACAACATCTAACTACTGAGGTGCCTCAGGGCTCAGTACTTGGACCAATTCTCTTCTCTGTCTACATGGCATCAATAGGTTCTGTCATTCAGAAACATGGCTTTTCATATCACTGCTATGCTGATGACACTCAACTCTACCTCTCATTCCATCCTGATGATCCGACGATAGCTGCTCGCATCTCAGCTTGTCTAACAGACATTTCTTGCTGGATGAAGGACCATCACCTTCAACTCAAACTTGCCAAGACAGAACTTCTTGTGGTTCCATCAAACCCATCGCTTCATCACAATTTCACCATCCAGTTAGGCACATCAACCATAACTCCTTCAAAAACAGCCAGAAAACTTGGAGTTATGATTGATGAGCAGCTGACTTTCTCAGACCACATTGCAAAAACTGCAGATTTGCTTTATACAACATTAAGAAGATCAGGCCCTTTCTTTCAGAACATGCATCACAACTCCTTGTTCAAGCTCTTGTTCTGTCCAGGGTGGACTATTGCAATGCTCTCTTGGCAAGTCTTCCAGCCACTTCTATCAAACCTTTACAATTAATCCAGAACGCGGCAGCAAGATACATTTTTAACGAGCCGAAAAGAATGCACTTCACACCTACAAAGCTGCTCGCATAAAATTCAAGGCATTAATGTTGGCCTACAAAACCACCACTGGCTCTGCAACCATTTACCTAAATTCATTACTTCAGAATAATGTGCCCTCTAGAAGCTTGCGTTCTACAATTGAACGGTGCATTATTGTGCCATCCCAAAGAAGCACAAAATCACTTTTACGGACTTTTAAGTGAGTGGGGTCATACGAGTTCTAAATGCTGGAGGGAAACACCAGGTTGAGGGATGTGTTGATGTGAGTGAGTCAGGTACAACGGCAGAGAAATGCTTGAAGAAGAGAGATGGAATATGGATCAAGCGGACAACGTAGTAGGATGATAAGAACGGATGGTTTGGAGACTTCTGCCGTCAAAGAGTGTGAAGAGAAGGAGATGAATGAGGTTGTTGCTGGGTAAGACAGATGTGCTGGACAGATTGTGGGTGTGGAAAATTGGGCCACTGCGGTTTAATTTTATTAAGAAGAACATGGCAAAGTCGTCAGCTTGTGGAGGAGGAGGACAAAGAAGCAAGGGAAATGTTTTAAAGAGCATGCGAGAGTTAGACGAATTGTTAATTTTGTTATTATAGTATGTCCTTTTAGCAGTGGAGACATTAGCAGAGAAGGAAGAGAGGAGTGACTGATACACATTAAGGTCAGTAGTATTTGAGCCTAGGGTTGGGTATCGATTGAATTTTATCGATTCCGATTCCGACTCTGCTTATCGATTCCTAATTCCGATTCAAATAAGATAAAAAAATCCATTAAACAAACATTTAGATGTCAAACATTTATTCTGTCTTTTTACAAAGCATTCTGTTGCAGCTGAATAACACGAGCAAAAATCAGCAGCCTACAGAACACTGCAAGAGGAATTTTGCCTATGCTTTAAAAAAAAATACCACAGCAAAAACAGTAATAAGATATGAACAAACAAATCAATTAGCAATATCATAAATAAATACAACTGAACAAAATTTCAGGTACAGAAACAGTAATTAAAAACACTGCGTAGTTTTCTTTTCATAAATAAAATATAGATGAATCAATTAAAGTTATTAAATATATTCAGTCAAGATCAGTGAATGATTTTCTTTTGTTCTTTGATTAACATTAATGACAGGCAGCGTGTTTATTAGGCTGCTGTCTCTTTAACAACGAACGCACGCAGATCTAAACATACTGTACATGTGTGGTTTCTTTCTCATCTGTTTACGTTCACATAAGACAAAAACGGCTGTGTTTATGATGATATACTGACGTAGTTTTCTGCATATTGGTTGACAAATATGAAAGAAGTCAGTTTCGGCCTGGAACAACCTTTTCTACATTGGAAATACACGGAATGGTTCGAGAACGGACACAAACCGGGAACCCGTACCGCGACCTCTGTTCTCTGTGCTCGCGCTTGCGCTTCGTGTGCGCTGCACGCAAACAGGGCTTAAGTTCTTTACGTTTTTGATCCCATTAAAATGCCGGATGCAGGAATCGTTAAGCGGAATCGAAATGCACGTGTCTTATCGAATGCCCGGTTCTTGGAAATTTGGAACCGGCTCTAAAATTGAACCGGTTTTCGATACCCAACCCTATTTGAGCCACACCCTTTCAGCAGCCCTGAGCATAGAACGATGTTCGCGGAGAACATCAAACAGCCAAGGGGCAGAAGGGGTGGTACAGCCTGGCCTGGAAGACAAGGGGCAGACATTGTCTAAACAAGATGTAAGAGAGTGGAGCAGAAAGTATCAGTAGCACTGTTAATATCAAGAGATGATAACTGTTCAGGAGGAGTAAGCGAAGATGAAACCATAGCAGATATCCGGGAGGGTGAGAGTGAGTGCAGGTTACGTCGAAAGATGACATGTGGAGGGGTATGTGTTGTGTCAGGAACCATGTTGAGGTTAAGAGTGAGGAGGAAGTGATCCGAGGTGTGCAGTGGAGTAACGAGCACATGATAAGTGGAGCAGTGTCGTGTGTAAATAAAGTCCAGTTGCTTGCCTGATTTGTGTGTAGCCGTAGTTAACACTCACTGGAGATCAAAAGAGGCGAGCAGTGTGTGGAAGTCTGCAGCCTGAGGTTTAACTAGATGGATGTTGAAGTATCCAAGCATAACTAGGGGAGTACCATCATCAGGAAAGTTTGAGAGCAGCACATCTAATTAATCCAAGAAATTCCAGTTTATGAATCGCATTTAGTAATTGCTCTTCCTGTCATTCAATTCCACTTCCAATTATCATTCTGTGGGGCAATACCAATCAACAAAAATTCAAATTCAAAATAATGGAATCATAAGGAACCAATCCTTATATTCTGAATCACCAAAATTTGCCATACACAGTTACCTAAAAGCTACATTTTCTAATAATTACCATTTCACAGCTCAGGACTAGTGATCTACCCAGGTGTTGCCGCGGGCACATGCTTTTGCTCTCTAATTCTCTAACATCTTCCACACACACCCACACACACACACACACACACACACACACACACACACAGTAGACACAAACACAACAGATAATGTGTTTTATAACAGTATAACACATATGGGGGGAGATGTGCATCTCTGTACAGTGGTTACTGCTGATCAGTTCTCCACTCTCGTTAAAGGGACCCAGAGCAGCTGGTGGTGGAGGGAGAGAGGCGGAGGGCTGCATTTAGGGAGTATTTGCCTCCTATTCTCTGGGCCAGATGGGTGCTGATTATTGGGAACAAAGCTAGAGACACTACGAAGCCAATTTGAAGCTCCCATGGGGCCCATATACAGCCTATTAGCAAAATCCAATTGAAAATGGAGCACAAGACTCTATTAGAGGGATGTTTTTGGCACGCGTGATGCTTTTCCTGTCACTAGGGCCTGAGATATGCATACGTGTGCCCGATCTTGAACTGCTGCATTAAGAATATGGGAAACCAGGTGCATTTATCTGTAAATGGTGCATCTTCAAGCTGAACTGTTTAAGTTTTCACAGTGAGTACTTTCCCAAAGGCATCATCTAGAGTTTGGTCTGAACACCCGGAGCCTCTAATGAGAAACAGTTGTTAAATAGGGCTCGTTCAATGACCCTCAATATCTAAACGTCATACACAGCATCATACACAATGGAATTAATTAGACATTCTCTTCCATGCCTTGTGGAAATGCACAGCGATATCTACTGAACTGTTGAGACCTTCTCCCATAGTTTCAGTCGAGGACTCATCACTTTCCCGCTCGTCAAAGTTGTTTGGGAGTTCAGGTGGGGGATACGTGGCTTGAGGGGCATGTTGGTCATGTGCTGTGCGTTAACCTTGTCTGGCACATTTTTCAGACGTTCTGTGCTCAAGATTCTAGTGGGAGCTCCTGCGGCAGTGAACAGATGTGTCTGGGTGTCTCTCAACATGTTTGTAAAGTAAAAAGGTAATAACTTCACTGGGAGTAATATTTTTACAATGATCTCTTTCACTCACACACACACACACACACACACACACACACACACAACACTTACTGTGCACAGGATATCTTTATTTCAGATTACAACAAATGGAATTGTAAAAACAATTTAAAAATGTGCCAAAAAGTCACAATGAAATGGAAGTAGTTAAAAGGTCTTTTCTTCTGTATTGTTGTGAACATCAGAGTAAAAAGTTATCAAAAAGAAAAAAAAATGTAGGGCGGGGATTTGGTTCGCGCTTGCATTTGATTGCAAGTAAGGGGCGGGGTTTAAACAGATTAAATTAATAACCTCAGTAAATTACATTAGTCAGAAATTATCTTTAAAAAAAAAAAGAAAAGAAAAATAAATTGACTTAACATTATGTATACAGCTGTTATGATCTGATTGTGTTTAAATCAGGAATATTTAACATATATAACGGATGTAGATATTAATCAACAATAATTGGCCTCAGCCTTCCACACTTTTTTCTGAAAGGCAAAGGTGACAAAATACTCAATTACGGATAGTGCCAAGTACACTTGGACAGAGTAATGAAGACTATAGCTCAATTATAACTGTGCATTTAAATGAACTTGCAGTCTTTACACTAAATCAACCTACCAATGGTTTACCAATGGCATCTGAATAGCTAAGCTATAAAACAGGGGGTTTTAATCAATTGAGAAGTTACACACTTTGCCTTTAAGCTAAAAAATCTCTCTGGTCAGTACATGGCTTTACTACAAATTGTCTGCAGTCTGCATGTCCTGTGCAATGCAAGCTATGGTCTGTCAATCACAAGAACCATGAGGTCCAACCCCAATCTCTCTATCATTATGGATATGTTCAAAGAGAGTTGTCCTTGTTATGGACAGTCAGCAATTACAGGCACTCTCACCAAATTACTAATGAACCACCATCGATAACTTGGAACCCAGGGCCTGACATCTGCATTGAACAACCACAGTCAGCAAAATTAGCTCTTCTGCTTTTATTTTCTTTCTCTTGAGTCATTAAAGGGCTAAATGGTAGAGGAGGGGCCTCATACGGTATGTGCGTGAGAATTGATCCTGGAGCTGTCAGAGAGGTGATGGCCATGTTAATGAACTTTAGTTAATCCTGACATTACCAGTCTGAACACACTTTGTGCTAAGAACCTTTTAAAACACAATCACTCTCCTGAGACTATCATCATAACCATAAGAAGGTTAATTAGCATTTCATGTTTAACCTTTCTTTAAGTATAGTTACAAAAAAAGGAGGATGTTATTTTGATCTGACAAGACGGTAAGTTTTACCTGGGTGAGTTACAATATTTAAGATTTATGATGTGATACTACAGATGTGTCACTTCTATTTCAAACTTTGAAGAAATCATATGCATACCATCATGGATTTTTTTTTTCACTGAGGTCCGCTTGAACTACAAAAACAGTGATAATTTAGTTTAACATGAACATTTTCTGACTCTTACATTTGTTTCTTTGTTTAGCGGATATATATGTAAATGCCGTCTTTATATTTCAGTTGATTAACAGCTCTTAATCACAGGTTACAGGTTTTAAATCAGGTCAAATATAGTTTGCACTAAATATGGGCAACATATATGCTGTATATATATGAAAAATATATCATAAGGGCAATATAAAGTGATAATAGACATGTTTGAAATATCTTATACATCACAGTATGTTAATATATACATGCACTGCAAGACTGCTTGAAGTTCAGACTTTAGAGTGATATACAAATATGCATGAATTAGAAAACAAAGAGCAGGATGTGATGGATATTAAAAAGAGTGCAAAATAAGATAAAAACACTATAGCTTGTAGCAATTTTTGAATTATGAAAAACAAAAATGTAAGTGCACGAAAAACCTAACATGTAATGAAAAAAATAAATAATTCTGGTATATATAAAAATATATTGCTATAGCAATGTTAATTTTTTTGTGGTGGGGCCAATGAAAATGTTGACAGGGCAAGCAATAATCTGAACTACTGGCTCAACAGAGAACGCAGAAAAAAATTTTGATCCCTGAACTGTGATCAAGGCTCAAGAATCTTTGTAATTTATCAAATTTTGCAAAAGCTTGACAAAGATTAGTTTAAAACTGTGTAGCATTTGGACCAATCAGACACACAACTTTTTGTTATATTTAACAAATAATATCTAACGCCCCCTCACCTAACCAAAGGGCCAATGACGAGGGTCTATGGACCCTTCGCCCGAAATGCACCTAACACCTCAGAAGGCAGAACAGGCCTCTGGTTCCATGGTAACCACTGCTGATATCACTGGTGTATGGCCTAAGGAAGCGGGAGATAAACTCCTCATTTTCCTCATAAGGAAAGACACATAATGCCCATAAAAATTGACTCTTCTCTAATTAACTCATAGGAAAACCTTTCTTTGAATGAAAGCACATATCCTTCAGGTCATTGTGTATACCAGTACTGTTCTTGTATATTGTCTGTTGAATTGTATACTGTTTTGTATGTGTGTTATGATAGATCACTAGTTAAAATAGCCCCACCGATACCGTGTTTGGTCTCTCTGAATTTGTCTTCTGATGATCTAAACGAGAGTGCATATTACATGCTGATACCTATGCAACATATTGATGTTATAAAGAATCCTTACTAATTTGGGGCATCAACACCAAGCGAATTACATATGCGAACTACCAGCTTAGAAAACAAGGGCCATAAAAAGCAGACTCCCACTGAGATTCCGGACTTCCTCATTGGACAAGCCTATCTTGAGAGGCGTGAATCTTTGCGGGCTTTAAAGGCCACACTTCATGTGACATGCCCCAGTCGGTGGTTCGGTCGATGCTGAGATGAAGATGTGAGGAGGCGCTTCAGGATATCAAGGCTCAGTGCCAGACCTTTCGGCCTTGACTTTTCCATTCACCAAAAATTATCTGACTCAAACTGGTTCTTTTCATCAACCAACTTCAGCAAAGATCGTGGGCCTTAGGATTGCATCAGGAATCTTTTTCAGACCGCCGAGACTCGCTAAGTATCTAACTTAGTCTTATTAATTGATACATTTTAGGTATCATTTGCACCTTTTTACACAGGTGTGTTTGAACTCAGAATCTGACACATCCCTCAGGCTTAGATCTGTTGAATATGCAAATGTTTCCATAAATGTCATTCCTTATGTCTATTTCTTTAGTGCTAAACTTTAACCCTATCCTATACCAACTTATGGTGTTGTGGTATGGTATGTAGACCAGTGTCTATGTGATGTGGATGTAGCGTTTATGTGTTTATGGAGTAGTAGACTAGGTTAAGTGTTTATTAGTTAATAAAACTTGTTATGTATCAAGCTTGACGTGTTTCATGTTGATCATAACCGAAGTCCCCCCCCCCAAACTTTTAAATCAGCAGATTTACGTTACAAGATTTTGATAGAATTGTACCGTAAGAAAAGTTATTTCCCTTAACAGGAAATTAACGTTCTTAGACTGACAAGCAGTTGACCCTGAGTGGTCAGCGAAATATCTACAGTGGATCTAATATATGAATAGTTCATTATAACTAGTTATGGTTAATTATTCATATTTCCTGTTGTGAGCTAAATTCGCTACAACTGTTTACAAATAAAATGTTTGTCCTGTATAAATCCATAAATCTAATTTGTTTGGGAGCATCTGAGACAAATATACTCTAAATAAATATATACAGACATTTATGGAGTGATCTTAATAGACACTTAACATACCCAGATGGCACTAAAGAAGAGGGTGAACATGATATCGTCTGCATAAGTGCAGAGCACTCCAAGAAATCCACCCTGTAAAGTGGACAGTGAAATGAAAAACACTTGCTTACTTTGATTTCCTTCCAACATGCTCTTTTGTAGACATAAACGGAATTATTTATCAGGGAAATGGAATCTTGGCAACCTGATAAACACATCACTTTCAGATCTTAAATTCTATGCAAACCTAACCACAGAGGTAAACAAACACAGCAATTTTTTCTCATGTGGTTGGGGAACAATTGGCAGTTACATGAAGCCAGGGGCGATGCTAGGATTTTCATTTTAGGGGTGCTCAGCCCCCAGTGAGGGTATAATAATAATAGCCTAATAATAAAAAATAATAATAAATATATAAATAAAAAAAATGTTTGACTAATAGGGATGGTTTACTAAACTTATTGCAGCATTCCACTGTATTGCATAGATAGGTATAACATTTGAGTACTGAATAAGCCAAATTCAAGTCTTCATGATCTCACACACAACCTGTTTTACTGTACAAACACAAAAGTTTACCGTTTGCATTTCTAGTACAACCCTCTTTCCTTAGCTCAAGTATGCAAACCTCTTTGCCACATGCACTGGAATATGTATTATATTGAAAGTTAAATTTTCAAATGAAAATGACAATAGGATCGTTTTATAAAGTATTTGCGTTCATATGTGCTTCATTTTCACTGGAGGAAACAGCTGTGGTGTGATGAGGGGTGAACGCAGTGAAAACT
Source organism: Sinocyclocheilus anophthalmus (assembly GCA_018155175.1). Classification (NCBI taxonomy): domain Eukaryota; kingdom Metazoa; phylum Chordata; class Actinopteri; order Cypriniformes; family Cyprinidae; genus Sinocyclocheilus; species Sinocyclocheilus anophthalmus. The sequence goes on along the minus strand of JADLZN010009450.1, from coordinate 189,112 downwards.
TAGGCTACAGTAGATGGGGAACCGATTATTGCTCCCCCATGATATTTTGTAAACTGGATTTATGACAAAGAACTGCACAGATGCAGATATTATAACAATCTATCGATAAACACACCTTGTCCTCTGTTTCTCGCTCTGCGCCACTGCGGTCTACGGATTGAAAAAGGGGAATTGAAATTTAAAGGGGACTGAAGCGATCACGAATTCGTGTACAGTTAATGGAGCTAATTGCAAAATTTTAGGGGGGCTAAGTAGTCATTTTAGGGGGGCCCCCTAAAAATGGCCTAGCGACGCCCATGCATGAAGCTTTGATTGACTTTAAACGTCTACAGGAAAGAGTGCATGTGTGCATATGTGACAAAAAAAAAAGCTTTTTGACTTCATAGCTTGTGTCAGAAGTTTCTGAGTGAGATGTTTGAGCATACAGTAGCTGTTAGAGACTGGGGTCTCAATATTAATCTAACCTCCTCGAAAGCTTCCACAGGCCTGAAGAAGATATCTGCTCTTGATTTTGTCTTGGCACCTGAGAATTATTTTCCCCAAAGAGTAGAATTCCCATCTCAGCCCCTCAAATTGATTCTCTGAGAAAAAGATGAAACAATAAACAGGGACAAACACAGGAAGCCCCAGGGTCTGTATTGTACCAAGTCAACCCACTTCAAACCTCCGACGAGTCAATTACAATGAAAATGAAAGCCAGACTCTACTTTTCGTAAGCTGAATTTTTATGCAAAACATCTCTGAGCTGAAGTAGCCTATCATATATAAAGCACGATTCAGTCATGGTGAAGCCTTTAACCTGAGCTCAGTGAGCTGGTGAAGTCATTAAAGACAGACACTTCAGAGGCACACGGGAGGTTTCCCCAGCCCACAGCATTTCTTCCCTGGTGACCAGCATTAAACGCAAGTAAAACAGTGTCACATTTTATGGCGCTAACCCTTTTTCCAACTGTTGAGGAAAACTACATGTGCGTGTGTGTGAGGAGCAGAATAGTGGGAAAAGAGTAAGTTCTTTTCAGACAGAGTATTTTCAGGACAGTTTGCTCCTCTAATCTCTTCTATACCACAGTAAGCCGAAATATATGTCATACACAAGCCTCGCTTTTGAAAGGCAGCACATCAGCAAAAAGTAATCTTCAGACACACACACACACACACACACACACATGTCCTTTTCTGCTGGCCAGTAGCTTAAATTTAGAGACATATTCACACGGCTGGCTTCTTCCTTTTAGTTTCTGACACAATTCTATTTTCACTTCCAAAAGCCAGTATATAAGCAGCAACAAATCAATATGTGCTGCTAAAATTGCACAATAATAAATACGTAGCATGGCGATAAACACATTTGCACACATGTAGTCAGCAACAAAGGGATATGCTTTAGTGAGAAACTCTCTATGTATCTAATTTGTTTCGCATTTGAGACCTAGAGAAAATATATGTAGGCCTACCTGAATACCTCTTTTAGAACAGAATAAACATCTCAGAATCCTCATTGAGGTACATCTTATTTTGATGTATGCTGTTGATATGGACAAGCTAAATGAGCCATGTACAGCTGAAACACAGACATGCTGACCAGCAGCAAGATTGCGAGTGATATTGATTATAAATATGCTGTCAATAAACAAGTTAATATTGAGTAACTTACAATTTGGACACAAGTATATCAGCTACATCATTTATTTTGCCCGGCTAACGAAAATAGTCCCAAATAAAACCAATGCATAATCAACCGTCTGCGTGCATTTCGGCAGAGCCGGCAGTAGGACAGTTCCTAAAAATCAGTGTTTGCAACGAAAGTCGGTGAGCGGAATGACGCACTATGCGAATTATAAAACAATCAATGAAATCACAGCACCCAATGAAGAATGAGAGTCTGTCTGAAACAGTGTTGTACTTATAATATACAGTGGGGCAAAAAAGTATTTAGTCAGCCACCAATTGTGCAAGTTCTCCCACTTAAAAAGATGAGAGAGGCTGTAATTTTCATCATAGGCTATACCTCAAACTATGAGAGACAAAAGGGAGGATCAAAAAATCCAGAAAATCCCATTGTCGGAGTTTAAAGAATTAACTGGAATAATTCATCGGTTAAAATCAGCATTGGTCCCCTAAAACAAGGCAAGATTTATGTCTCACAGACCGTAACAACTTCTTAGAGGGTCTCCTCTGTCTCCATCGTTACCTTGTATTAATGGCATCTGTTTGAACTCGGTATCAGTATAAAAGACATCTGTCCACCACCTCAAACAGTACACTCCAAACTCCACCATGGTCCAGACAAGAGCTGTCAAAGGACACCAGAAACAAAAATGTAGACCTGCACCAGGCTGGGAAGACTGAATCTGCAATAGGTTAGTAGCTTGGTGTGAAGAAATCAACTGTGCGAGCAATTATTAGAAAATGGAAGACATACAAGGACACTGATAATCTCCCTCGATCTGGGGATCCACACAAGATCTCACCCCGTGGGGACAAAATTATCACAAGAACTGTGAGCAAAAATCCAAGAACCACACGGGGGGACCTAGTGAAAGACCTGCAGAGAGCTGGGACCAAAGTAAAAAAGGCTACCATCAGTAACACACTGCGCCGCAAATCCTGCAGTGCCAGACGTGTCCCCTTGCTTAAGCCAGTACATGTCCAGGCCGTCTGAAGTTTGCTAGAGAGCATTTGTATGATCCAGAAGAGGATTGGGAGAATTTCATATGGTCAGATGAAACCAAAATAGAACTTTTGGTAAAAACTCAACTTGTCGGGTTTGGAGGAGAAAGAATGCGGAGTTGCATCCAAAGAACACCATACCCACTGTGAAGCATGGGGGTGGAAACATCAAGCTTTGGGGCTGTTTTTCTGCAAAGGGAACAGGACGACTGATCCGTGTAAACGAAAGAATGAATGGGCCCATGTATCGTGAGATTTTGAGTGAAAAACTCCTTCAATCAGCAAGGGCATTGAAGATGAAACATGGCTGTGTCTTTCAGCATGACAATGATCCCAAACAAACACCGCCCGGGCAACGAAGGAGTGGCTTCTTAAGAAGTATTTCAAGGTCCTGGAGTGGCCTAGCAGTCTCCAGATCTCAAACCCCATAGAAAAAAAAAAAAATTTATTTTTTTTTTTTTTTTTGGGGAGGGAGTTGAAACTCGTTGTGCCCAGAGGACAGCTACAAAACATTACTGCTCTAGAGGAGATCTGCATGAAGGAATGGGCCAAAATACCAGCAACAGTGTGTGAAAACCTTGTGTAGACTTACAGAAAACGTTTGACCTCTGTCATTGCCAACAAAGGGTATATAAAAAAAAAGTATTGAGATGAAATTTTGTTATGACCAAATACTTATTTTCCACCATAATTTGCAAATAAATCTTTAAAAATCCTACAATGTGATTTACTGGATTTTTTTTCTCATTTTGTCTCACATAGTTGAGGTATACCTATGATGAAAACGGCCTCTCTCATTTTTTTAAGTGGGAGAAATTGCACAATTGGTGGCTGACTAAATACTTTTTTTCCCCACTGTAATTGTCGGTCTTAAGTAAAAGTAAAGGTACATAAAATGAGGTGTCACTGTAAATATTTGGCAATAATATAAGGTGCAAAATATATAAAAATATATAACTGCATTATATAATGACGGATTGAGTGTCATAGGTGCCATATAGGTAATAGATGGTAATAGCACAATACTGGAATTCATAGACCTTATCATGACGTAGAGTATTCTTCATGTCAAAACACCATGGTACGTTTTGGTACTTTGTTGTATGTGATATAATGTGAAGTGTGATGAGTGTTAGCAGAGATGGGCAGTGTTTTAATTAAATGTATTTAAACCAATACATATTTAATTACTTTTGAGTACTTTGTCATTTGTATTTTGCTGGAAAAAAAATAAAATGCAATTTAATTACTTTGAGAGACAGTGTTTTGTATTTGAAATACTTAAAAAAACTTAATCAAGTAGGTCATTTTATTCTCAGATAATACAATATCTTTCTTCACTTGTGTTAATAGCACTGTCAAATATAGCCTATCATAGTTTTTGGCTAGATGCAAGTGAATCATATGACATCCTGTTGGATCCACAGGCAGAGTCTTAAAGGAACACAATTTTTTTAAATAGGCTCATTTTCCAACTCCACTAGAGTTAAACAGTTGAGTTTAACTGTTTTCGAATCCATTCAGCCGATCTCCGGGACTGGCGGTAGCACTTTTAGCTGCAGCTTAGCATAGATCATTGAATCTGATTAGACCGTTAGCATCTCGCTCAAAAACGGCCAAAGAGTTTCAATATTTTTCCCATTTAAAACTTGACTCTTCTGTAGTTACTAAGACAAGGTACTAGAACGCGGAAATGAAAGTTACGATTTTCTAGGCTGATATGGCTAGGAACTATAATTAAATCCAACGGCATAATAAATCAAGGAACTTGGCGCGTACCCCTGCGGTGCAGCAGGCGCAATGATATTACGCAGCGCCTGAAAATAGTCCCCAGCACACTCCCTGTGCAAGCAAGTGGTCACGTTGGTTATGTTGAGGGAAGTTAGCCTATTTTCAGGCGCTGCGTGATTTACGAAATTAATCATCCAGACTTCTCTGTGAACCATTTTGACAGAAACCAAGTAGGTCAAGTAGACAAGATTAATTTGTGATAATTGTTATGACCAAACTGCAAAGCTTTTCTTCCCATTATGTTTTGCACTTTGCAAATGTAACTAAAAGATCTGAAAAAAAATTATTGGAGTAAAAATATAAATTGTCTCTTTAAGTCAACAAAAGTATTTATACTTGACTAAAGTATGTTCCAAAACTGTACTTAAGTATACTAACAAAGAATTGTAATTACTATACAAGCATAGTAATACAAACAGTGAAAAGTCTCAATGATGTTGGACTGCCAGTACCAAAATTCAACATTAAGTTGGTCTTTTCACCAGTGAACATGTTCTTCTGAATGCGAGAGACGCACTGAAATGCAATATGAGAATAAAGAGAGAGAGAGAGAGACAGGAAGTAAAGAGTAAAAGAGATGTGTTGAGTGCTGACTGAGGGTCCCTCTGGTCTGATGCTGGGCTGCTATGATTGGAAAAGTAATTATTGGCCTGTGCAGAGCATCAGATTGAGTGACAAGCTGAGCTAGAGGCTTTAAAGCAGACTGTGTCAACCACTGCGCTGCCACAGAGCTCGGTCTCCACGGGCATGTCAAGACTAGACTGTGCCTAACTCCTCTGACTCCCATTCAAGGAGAAGAGCTTATTAATTTTGTTATGCTCTTAAAACCACTTAAATATGGCTCTCTCCTTGGGGAAGAAGAGTATGGTGAAATCAGGGTGCAGGGGTGAGTAACTGTGGCAGCACAAGAGGTGAAACATGCTGCTCTTTAGATAAGAATGAGTGGCAGCTAGACTTCTGAGTGAAGGTTCATCACTCCCACAAGAGAGGCTTCATCAAAGCCTTGAGGAAATCCATGGAGCAAGTTAAGACTCTATAAGATCCTAAAGGTGTATCTCATGCATTTATCTTTCAAATCAGCATATATTTGATATTCTGATGATCTCTCTGATATATGTATGTTGATTGCACCAAATAATTGTGTTAGTCATACCACATGACTTTGATTTTGTTGTTAAAGTTGCTAAAATACAATTTTTCCAAAAATATAATATTAAATGATTATGTAAACTACTAATATGACTTTTTCCCTCATTATGATATCAGGACAGTTGTATTTTTAACATTAAGCACCAAAAAAAATTAAAAATTCAGAAATTAAAAGCATGCTCATAGAAAATACAGGTGCATCTCAATAAATTAGAATGTTGTGGAAAAGTTCATTTATTTCAGTAATTCATCTCAAATTGTGAAACTCGTGTATAAATAAATTCAATGCACACAGACTCTGTTGAAAGTAGTTTAAGTCTTTGTTTTTAATTGTGATGATTTTGGCTCAATTTTAACAAAAACCCACCAATTCTCTATCTCAACAAATTAGAATATGGTGACATGACAATCAGTAATCAATTCAAAACACCTGCAAAGGTTTCTGAGCCTTCAAAATGGTCTCTCATTTTTGGTTCACTAGGCTACACAATCATGTTGACTGCTGATCTGACAGTTGTCCAGACGACAATCATTGACACCCTTCACAAGAAGGTTAAGCCACAAACATTCATTGCCAAATAAACTGGCTGTTCACAGAGTGCTGTAACCAAACATGTTAACAGAAAGTTGAGTAGAAGGAAAAAAGTGTGGAAGAAAAAGATGCACAACCAACCGAGAGAAACGCAGCTTTATGAGGATTGTCAAGCAAAATCGATTGAAGAATTTGAGTGAACTTTATAAGGAATGGACTGAGGCTGGGGTCAACGCATCAAGAGTTACCACACACAGACGTGTCAAGGAATTGGCTACAGTTGTCGTATTCCTCTCTGTGTTGTCACTCCTGAACCACAGACAACATCAAAGGCGTCTTACCTGGGCTAAGGAGAAGAACTGGACTGTTGGCCAGTGGTCCAAAGTCCTCTTTTCAGAAAAGAGCAAGTTTTGTATTTCATTTGGAAAAACCAAGGTCCTAGAGTCTGGAGGAAAGGTGGAGAAGCTCATAGCCCAAGTTGTTTGAAGTCCAGTGTTAAGTTTCCACAGTCTGTGATGATTGGGGTGCAATGTCATCTGCTGGTGATGGTCCATTGTGCTTTTTGAAAACCAACGTCACTGCACCCCTTTACCAAGAAATTTTGGAGCACTTCTTGCTTCCTTCTGCTGACCAGCTTTTTGAAGGTGCTGATTTCATTTCCAGCAGGATTTGGCACCTGCCCTCACTGCCAAAAGCACCAAAAGTTGGTGAAATGACCATGGTGTTTTGTGCTTGACTGGCCAGCAAACTCACAAGACCTGAACCCCATAGAGAATCTATAGAGAATATATGGGGTATTGTCAAGAGGAAAATGAGAAAACAAGAGACCAAAAAATGCAGATGAACTGAAGTCCACTGTCAAAGAAACCTGGCCTTCCACACCACCTCAGCTGTGCCACAAACTGATCACCTCCATGCCACGCTTAATTGAGGCAGTAATTAAAGCAAAATGAGCTCCTACCAAGTATTGAGTACATGTTCAGTAAATGAACATACTTTCCAGAAGCCAACAATTCACTAAAAAATGTTTTTTTTTTATTGGTCTTAAGAATTATTCTAATTTGTTGAGATTTGTTGAATTGTTGGGTTTTTGTTAAATGTGAGACAAAACATCACAATTAAAAGAACCAAAAACTACTTCAGTCTGTGTGCACTGAAATTATTTAATACACGAGTTTCACAATAACAGTTGAATTACTGAAATAAATGAACTTTTCCCACGACATTCTAATTTATTGAGATGCACCTGTATGTATTCAAGGCATTGTTTGTATGAACTGTATTTTTAATGTATTTTTTAAGTGAAGTGACGTGTGGCGACCCATACTCGGAATTTGTGCTCGATTAACCACCAAGTGCCCAACACACCAGTGAACATCACACCAACTACCGGAGCAGTGGGCAGCCATATTGCTGCAGTGCCCAGGGAGCAGTTGGGGGTTCGGTGCCTTGCTCAAGGGTCTCACATGCAGTAATGTATGATGGGTGGGAAGAGAGCGCTGGTTATTCACTCCCCCCACCGACAATTCCTGCCGGACCTGAGACTTGAACCCAGAACCTTCTGGTTACAAGTCCGACTCGCTAACCATTAGGCCATGACTGCCCCAAATTATTTAATTATTAGATGTGATCAAAAAAATGTGCATCTCTGACTCTTCAATGTGAATGTCAATTCTTAACGAAGCACGATGCTGTGTCAACTTCATTTATCCATATCCATTATTTTTGGATCAAAAGCCTCTATCAAAAACATGGTGAAATGAATTCTTGAATAAGAAACCAGCATTAAAAAGCAATCAGGGAAGTGAGACATCTGACAGATTAAGAAACTGTATAGCTAATATAGTTCAAACCCATTTCAATCGCAGCATGGTCTCAACAAACTTAACGTACTAATTTACCCATGTAGAAAAATATGGTAAGTGCCTACGTAAAGTTTTCCGAGGTGATTGCTGCACCGACACATGGACAGTCAAATAAGCATCTACATTTCTTTTCTTGCATGAAAATATTTTAAAGTCTTAAGTTTCACAAATCCCTGTATTGCTGCTGTTTCACTTTCAGCTATTTCTCAGAGAAACTTTCCACCCTCCTATGGTATGTTGAGAGTTCTCTGTTAAAGTTCAAGTGTGTCTGTAGCTCTTGACCCCTGTCTGGAGAGCCTAACATCAGTGACAGAGGGTCAGAGGTGTTTGGGTTCAAGAATGGTTATTTACTGAAGCCTTCACAGTCATCTCAAATTCCATTAAGAGACCCCAACCTCACCAGTCCAATATGAAAGTCTGAAATGAATCGTACAGATGGTCGACCATGCAGTCATTACAGGATACAGCCGCCATTAAATTTGTATGGATCACCTTCAGCAAGGATTTGGGCCGTGCCAGAGAGTTTAGTAGAGTTATAGTAGACAAACTTTCCTTACAAAACACAATTACCCAATATACAGTATGCTTCTACAGTTTTGGGGAGTCATACCATGACCAGTCATACCATTCCAAAATTTGCCTTGCCTTTTCATAAAAAGCTCAAATTATCTGATATTTTAAGAGACAAGGGGTTTCTCTTTGACATATTTTTTCTGCATGTTGGTTGCACCACGTGACTGATTTGATAGACCCCCCCCCCCCCCCTCCTTATAAAAGAGAATTATGCAGTAGGCTATGTTTACTTGTTTTTTCCCCTTCAATGTCAAGTACAATATTCTGAAGAAAATTACTCTTACAAAAATGGCTATATTTAGCCATAGACAGAAAGCCTAGAAAACAATTAAATCTTATCAGCTAATAGTTTCACAGCCTCGTCGAGCTTACCTGTACCCCTCCTCCATTCTATCTTTCTTTAAACACATCTCTGAGCATGACAGACACTTTTATCTTTCCATTTTTAATATCATGCTCTAATTATTTACTCTTCAGTGTATTAAAGTTGAGCTGAATAGTGACTAGATCCGCCCTGTTAGCTTTAATTACTTGTCTTTGTTTGTTCCTCTGTAAGTTTAAGGAATGAGCCAAGCAAAATTAAAACTGAGTAATGAAACCCAAACAGCAGTACGCCACGTTCCTTCAGATGGGTGCGAGTGGGGGCGGAAAGCACGGGCATAATCATTCATCCCTGTAAAGTTGAACCATTTAGTGACATTATTATCATCGTAGCCGTCTCAGCTTTAACTAATATGCCACAGTTGAAGAAACAGCAAGCCCTCCCATTTGGTTCAGCCGGTTATTTCCATGCATCGAAAAAGATTGTTTGTCAAGATTATTCATGACATTAGAAATGTCAGATGCCTCGTACATAAAGGAGACGGATGTCAGTATGCGGCGAGGAGGTGGAGAAGAGCGGAGGTAGGAGGAGGGAGATGAATGTCAGCGCTGGAAAAACAAACGGCTCCCGCAAGCCTGTGCACCGTCCCCTGCACTGAATTAAACCCAAATTCATCAACTAACAGCCTGCCTTATACCAGAGTCCATAATGGAGCCAAACAGCCATTTAGATGCAAGTTAACAAGTGAAACTGCTCTGTTTGGGGCTGATGGTTTGTCTAAATGCTAATTTATGTTCAAAAAGAGCTTGACATTCCAAAGGCATTATGTGTAGACTAGATGCAGAAAGATTGCAGCAGAGACATCAAACTGCTTTCAGACTGAGTGCGTTATTCTCTGCTGGAAGGTTTTTTTCCCCCACTGGCCAAAGCGAGATTGGATTTCAGTAATGAAACCGGCTAATAATGCTCATTATAGCCTACCCTTAATCTAGGAACTAATTTTTTTTTTTAATAACACAGCGATTCATACGTGTAATTAAAAAGTAACTTGGAATTTGTCATCCCAAATTAAACAAATACAGCGTGACTCACGTGGAACCGAAACGTGAAAAAACTATTATGTGGCATGGGGGAAAGATGAACCATTATAAGTATATAATAATCAGATTACATTAAGTATAAATTAATGTTATAATCCAGTAGCTAGAGCTGCTGAAGTATGTGAAGTCAAAACAGAGGGGTTTTCTTTTGAGTTTGCTTTCTTATTGAGGGAGGACATGAGTCCTTGTGTGTCTTTGATGTTAGGTTTCAGATTAAGGCTTTGGGTGGACACTAGGGAAAAGGAAAGGTTTCTTATTCTCTGCTGTACTCAGTTCACAGTCCGAGTGCAGCGCTACTGATCTGGGGTCAGCTGAAGTTGAAAATTTAGAAAAGACATGATTCTGTTTTAAAGGGGTGGTTGATTGCGATTTCACTTTTTTAAGGTTAGTTAGTGTGTAATGTTGCTGTTTGAGCATAAACAATATCTGCAAAGTTACGAAGCTGAAAGTTCAATGCAAACGGAGATATCGCCTTTTAAAATTCTGGCAGTTTAATGCCTACAAAAACGACTGGTAGGGACTACAACGAGTTACTTCCTGGGTTTGTGACATCACAACCCAGACAAACCCCGCCCCCGGGAACATGCAACGAAAGGGGCGTGGCCATGCTGCGCTGCTTTAGAGAAGAGGAAGAGAAAACTAGGGGTGCACATAAAAATCTATTCATATATGAATCACGATTCTGTCTTCTAACGATTCTAATGGATTCACAAGTTTCAAAATCATGTTCTAACGCAGAGGTTCTCAAGAATGGTTCTCGGTCGCCTGCTCTGAACACGTTCTGCATCTCTCTCTCTCATTCAGCTCCAACAATGAACTGTTACATTTATACACTTATTTTCACGTAGCTATGAGAAGCGTTATACATGGACGCCCGTGCGGTTGCTGTATTAAACCTTTAATCAGGTTTAAATAAAACTGTATATTAAAAGCTAACAGAAGCAGTGGCATTTACAAAAAACAGCGTATCTAAAAGTATGAGACAACAATATTTTTGCACAAGTATACACAGGTATGCACGACCACTTCATATACTCTGCGGGCTCAAACTGATAAGCAATATAGATGATGCCATTGTTTACAATACAACCAGAGCACATGCCGCTGAGCTGAGGGGCAGGACGTTTAGACTGCGCACTAGAGGCGGTTTAGCCAATCACAACACACTGGGCCAGCTAACCAATCAGAGCCCATCGCCTATTTCTGAGGGAGGGGCTTCATAAAAGCAGGAAATGATCAGCGCGTTTATGGGAGAAGGGACAGAGCAGTGTAGAATAAAGGTAAATTATGTGAAAAATAATGTGTTTTCTTTTTAAAACGAGCATTAACACATGTTAAACTGCACCCCATAAACACAATCAAGCCTAGAAAAAAAACAGTCAACCACCCCTTTAATTTCCTGCCTGTCTGCTAAGGGATAATAGAGTCAGTGGGTTAATCCACCAAATCAGCACAATAACCAAACCCAGAGAGAAAGAGACGGAAAGAAGACATTTTCCTTTTCATGACAGGTCATTCAAAGCGCAAAAACGTACAAAGTAATCCGTTACAAGCCAAAAGATAAATGTTCTTGATTTTGTTTCATTGCAGAGATGAAACTCCTTCAGATAACGTCTTAATACCCTGTTTCACAACACTTCTGAAGGGAGGAATGAAAATGTGGCATGAATACGTTAACGTCTCAGTCTGTGCTGCAATCTGGGGAGAATGGAAAGTCGAGAGAGACCAACTGACACATTTAGGCAGGCAGGCCACACACATACACACACAATCTTAGCTGCTGGCCATGTTGCTGTGAAGGAAACAAATTCTGCCATGCAGCCATATGAATCCTGGCTGTGTAGGGTGAGACAGATAGTGAGAGCAGAGAATAATTCACACGGTGAACAGATGAAGGGTTATCAGTCCATATTCTGCTGCATAAATCTCAGAATATGGGCCTGCTGGGGTAAAAAAGAAAGAGAAAAGCAGCCAGACTTTGGCCCTTAGACCCCGCATAAGATGGAAGAGGCTATGTACGAATGTTTTAATCTAAGAATTTTGCAGTAGAGCCATAAAGTAAATGCTATACAGCCATTTAAGAAAGGACCACTAAAATGTTAATCACTGCCTTAACTGTGTGTGTGTGTGTGTTTTATTATTTGCATTTAGCTTAGTGAAATATCTGTGGCTAATAAGAGTGTTCAAACCTTTTTAAATCTAATTTAAAATCACATGGATTTTATTGGTTGCACCACGACTTTAATTTGGTGAACATTTTTTTCTTTACAAAATGTTAATATGCAATATTTTAAAACTGTTTTTCTAAGAAATAATAAAAGTAAAATGATTTTCAAGATGATATTGTTGTTGTTATAAATCCTAATTAAACATGATTATATAGTTGCATTTTATTATTTGCACTTGGTCCAGTTTTTCCCCTGCTTTCCGCAACCCCTTCAGAATAGAACTAGATTTTGATAAAACCAAATAGCAATGAGATTCTACACCTTTAGCAGTTCAGACTATCCTTCTTTGATCAACTACACAGAATAATAACCAATTTGTTAAACTCCTACCAAAGACAGTGGAGGAATTTCCTTCTACTGAGAGCTTTGCCAAATCAAATATTTGGCCCTCCATACATCATAGAGCATCTGACATTAAGTAGCTCAGTGCGTCACGGCAGGGTAGAGAGAAAGGCCCACAGACTCGCCACAGATTGATTTACAGAGACACAAGGCAGTAAATCACCAGCCAGAGGGCGAGACCGCCTCACAGGGCTCGAATAACAGGCCAGCAGGCAAAGAGTCGTGTGAGTAATCTATCAAGACCTGTTACAGTCAGACGCAAGGGGGTATAGGGGGGTCTACAACCTCAGTTGCGTCTCTGAGACACCAGTGTTGTTGTCATATTGATGTACAGAGACCAGCTCCCATCACAGACCATGTAACCCTTTTTATCATTGAGAGAATGAACATCCTTTAAGACCAGGTGGAATTCTGAACTTTCACACAGAATCGAGGAACAAGGCCAGAAGTTCTAGATGCTCCGGACACTGCCGATCCTCAGCCATTGTAATGCACTGCACTGATAACACAATTCCAGGAAATAAACAAAAGTGAATCACAACTGAACAAACTAATAATATGCACATTGACAAATGAAAAAAGCTGTTGGACATGTAACCCCTTGTGAATAAGAAATACATTTTTCTTTTAAAAAGAGTACTTTTTTACAGGAATTGTATACTTTAAAAGAATATACTTAAGTGCAAACTGAAAGTAATGTTTTTGGACACATATTTATATTTAATTCAATTAGCTGAACTTCAGAGGGCTTTTTTTGAGCCATGTAAGTAGGACTTACATGACATACTTACATGAGCCACGTAAGTAGTACATTTTTATTTACTTTTTTTTTTTATTACTTATATTGTTTTTGAAATGACAAGCATGTATGGTATAATAACATATTTTAATGTCCTTTCTATTGAAACTTCTATGTCATGTATTACATTTTATTTGTAATTATGAAGTTGAAAATATTAACTATCAAACACTGCAGTTAAAATTATAATTAAGGACTTTACATGTGCTTTAGTACGTTTCAGTCAATAAAAATAAGTGTAATTAAGTTCCAAAGCACAAAAAAGATTATTAAAACAATGATTTAAAATGTACATTTTAGTAAAAATTACTATTACAAAGTGCACTTTTTTTAAGTGAATTAGGGTGTTGAAGAAAATGGAAAAGTACACTTAGGCTGTCTTTTATTTCATTATATCATCTGCAAGTACAGTTTTTATTTAAATACTTTGAAGATGAAGTAGACTTAAACTGCTCATTCAGTATGATGTAGCACACTTAGTTGGCAACAAACCCCTGAAAGCGTTTTAATATTGGAATATAAGGAACAACGATTTGTTGATATAATGGTATCTGTTTCATAATAATAATATAATAAATATATAATTAATAATAATATTAGTCACATATGTCCAGTGCAAAAGTAGCTTAAATACAGAGGTAGTTGGTTTTCACACTTCTGTCAAAACCATTGTAAATTTTAGTTGTCATACTTAAAAGCAGGAATGCCATATAAAAAATAATCAATCAATTAGGATTATAAGAACGGATAAAAGAATCATATCACCACAATCTCTTTAAGGTTCAAAAGGCTTCTGTGCTGTATGAATAAGATGGGTTAAATCACACTAACAGAGACACACTCAAAACACCAGCTTCTACTAACCATTCGGTTCTTTTTAGAGCAAATATTGATTAGAATCATTTATGTACCAATCACATGGACCAACAAAAGCGTGCGCATAGAGCAGAGCCGGAGCATTCATCACTTCGACCACTGCAGACTCATAAATCTCAACAGTTTTTACACAAAACCATGGGCCATTGATCACTTCCATACTTTGAGGACATTGAGAGCGCTAGGAAAGATTAATAGAGATGTGTTGGTCATACACACAAATGGCATGTAAATTAATTGATGGACAAGCTGGGATATGCAGACTAATCAATCACGCTCCTAGAGATGGATGAGAGTATTGGCGATGGAGAGATGTAATCTCCAACAACACAATGGAAATTATCATTTCACTTCTTTTACAAGCTCTTCAAGTATCACAAACGCTCGGTGGCTTCAAACAACACTCTTAAAATTCAGTGAACCTGCAGGTCCCTCATTACAGCCCAAGATTATAGATTTCTATAATAGAAGTCAAATGAATTCAGAACGAATGTTAGACGTTATTTCAAACAAATGAAAATGAGTCTAAATGCGGTGTTTAATCACTCCCTGAAACCTTGTAAAGAAATATTTGATCAATGCACATTTTAATGGTGGCTTAAGTAATCACATGTTTGCGTTAAAGACAATCAGATGTGGTTGAGAATGCTGCTGTGAATTCAACAGGTTCATTGAATATGTCCAATACAAACACACTGGAGAACCATGACAGGATGTAGAATGAGATGGCAGTCTTAAACTGAGTAAAGAGCAATACTGCCCTCTGTTGTGGAAAACTAAAAACAACATCATTTTGTGTCAATCAGGATTAAACCTCTCCTAAAGATTAAATACTGTGCTTTCAGCTCAAAATAAAACTGGAATCCTGAAAATGTGCAGTTCTCAAAAAGAGCCAGGATGTAGAGTGAAAGGGTCAGATAAGTTTAATGGTACATTTGATTATGTGATGATTATATTTGTGGTTATTAATGTAAAATAGCATAAAAAACAATTCTGAATGATTATATTAATGATTCATTAATCTGTCCTGTATCATATTTGGGCATCATTTTCTTAGTTTGTGCTGGTAACTGGGACTGGATCAAATCAAGTAGATCAGGGGTTCTCAATCTTTTGACTTCAAGGCCCCACATTGTCCAAGACTATATTCAAAGGCCCCACATGTAGGGAAACATATTTCTGGTACTTCTGCTGTAATGACAAAGAGGCTTTTTAATTTACTGAAAGTGTCAATATATTAAACTAATTAAGTAAAACATATTTAATTAAAATAATTAAGTCAAATATTTTAGAGCTTGACATAACTAGAAAAATGTATATTCATAATAGAACATACAGAGTTTTAAAAATGATATTATAAGTCATCCCATTTTTAAGATTATATATAAGTCTAGAAATCTCACTTTACAAATTCCTTATTATATAAAAGTTTTTAAACACGGTGAGAAACCTGATTCTTAAATCAAAGTAGTAAAGAAATATGATCAAAGTCAGTTTTCATCTTTTAGTTGTTTTAGATTATTTAAAAAAAACATGATTTGTCTTATATTAAAAGCCCCCCTAGTTGAGAACCAATGCAGAGTAGACGGTCCAGAGTAACAGGCTGTATGAATCTGCTGCTGCATCCATATTACTATGAAATGTTTTGTGACAGAGATATTTGATGATGTGATATGTAGGCTACATAAGCCTTTTCACATACAGTCTGGCTTTGCTCCTCTGGAAGCTCAAAGGCAAATTCCCCTCTGTCCCGAAGCTCAAATGTAAATGAAAACGGGATTCCAACCAGACGTGCGCTGTCTCGAGAAGAGCCAGAGAATGGATCTAACTGAAAAAAATTGTGGCAGAAGGTCTTGGCGACATCGGTGGGAACCAACAATCTTCTTTAACATGGGAACACGAATTAGTATCATCTTCAAGAAGAAACAAACAAAGAGGGATTTCACTCACAAAGAATATCTGGAGTAGCTCCTGCTTCATGCTCCATTCCGTGCATGGCATCAGTTGCAGCCGAGCCAACCTCCATCTGTTCGTGCCAGAGAAATCACTGAAGGAAAAGTAGCCTATGTGAAGACTTCCATCCAAACAAATACAGCTAGGAAAATATTTAATCTTACAATGATTCAGTTCAATTTGATTAGATTATTGAGATACAGTAATAATAATAATAATAAAAACTTAAGTGAAAAAACAACTTAGTAGGCTATATATTTGTTGTGATCACATTGAATAGCTGTACCTAAAGCAGTTGCTGCCGTAAAGCAAACCACACTTTTTGTGGAATTTAGGACCCAAAATGAAGGGAACTATTTTAAATCATAGGAACAAACTCTTCATTAAAGCCTGTTTATATTATGTGAAACATGAAATTAGCTTTCTTTTCAAACAGGTTTCCTAAACAATCTCTCATTGGTCAGATAATCAGATAGCCCCGCCCCCAAAACCATGCTGACGGTTGAGTCAAGATTACTGGGTCTGGATGCTCAAAGAAAGCAATAAGAAAATCATCCTACAAGTGACATGTCATAGCTTAATATGCATACACAACTATAAGTATTTTAAGTATGTTACTAAACTATAGTGGCTGGAAATGTATCTGGACATTTGAGTTTTAAATTATCATTGGATGTGTTATATTTCTTTAATGCCACTTGCTTTGATATTACAAGCAGACTTTTCCAGTAACACATTTGACAAAAACTTTGCATGCTGATATCTGTCATTAAAACCACTAGAAAATAACAACAACACACCAGCTGAATGCTGCTTTAGTGCCATGGGAGCTAAATACCTTAAATGGTGGTATTGTAAATGACAAAAAGGCTTTGAATCACAAACATCTAAAAAAAATTGTTTTATTAAAAAGTATGTGTCCACAGTAGTTAAGACTTTGGCACCTAAAACACAAACATAAAAACAGTATACACCCATAATCTGCATTCCATCAAAACACACATAAAAGGGATAAATAAAAGAAAAAAAAAAGTTCACTTCTTCATTAACACAGTGCTTTCCTTTGTCTCCTGATGAACACAAAGGCCACAGATCAACCAACCAATCAGATTAGGGAGGGGTGAATATTACATCATACAAAAAGGATGCCTACAAGGCACAAAGGTTTTCATTGTAAGACAGTGCTTGTTTTAGAAAAGAACACTAATAAACGTTTTGATCACTGACAAAAATGCACAAAAAGTCACAAAATCATTTAAAAAACACAATCAGATAATAAGCAATAATACTGAAAAACACAAAGGCAAAATGTGTTGATTCTCTGCTGAAGTTCCACTGATTTGAGTTTCCAGAGGATGTGGAAATGATGTCAACAGCCAAGCTTCAAATCAGTGGAATCTCGGTGTAGATGGATGGCGTCCTTCCATCCACCGTGCAGAGGGAGACTGGCTGCTGACTCAATCAATCAAAAGAGAGAAGTTTTGTCTCTGGGTGGGATATCACAGGTGGAAGCAGCAGGACAGAGTTTGCAGTGTGAGTGAAGATAAGGACAAAGAGGCACTAAGGGACCTAGATAAAGTCACTGGGGGCCCTGTCCTCTCAATTACTGGGCAAAACTGATTTACAAAGCACATTTATTCTAGAGGGCTCTGAGCATCTGCTAAGAGGTCTGGTCTCAGGCATTCGATTGGACATTGAATGTTCTGTAGGGAGAAAGTAAAAATGTACATTTGTTTTGTTGCAAAATCTCTAAAAGTCAATATGGAATTAAAAGTTACCCTTACTTCTTTCTTAAATATATGTTATTTATCTGATTGTGTGCAATTGTGTACAAGCAGTGCACATTATTTAAAAGAAAGACAAAAAAAGTTTGGGTTCATAATCTAATAAAAATATAAAAACTAACTCCATGTCTAAAATCATTTTCCTTTTCGAATGACATCAAATCCCTCTTCCTTTTTTAGCCTCATTACAGTATCCACTGTAATTATAAATATAATAATATGCAATTTATACAGTTCAATACATATGCTGCCAATCAAAGGCTTTAGGTCGGTAAGATTTATTTTTAAAATAAATTAATACCTTTATTCAGCAAGGATGCATTAAATTGATCAAATGTGACAAACCATTTGTAACATTATGAATGTTTTTACGGTTTCGAATAAGTGCTATCTATCTTTGGAACTTTTTATTTTAAGAATACAGAAATGTTTCTTAGGCAGCAACACAGCATATTAGAATGATTTCTGAAGGATCATGTGACACTGAAGACTGGAGTGATGATGCTGAAAATTCATCTTTGCATCACAGGAATACATTTTTTTTAAATACACCCAAACATTTTAAATTGAAACAACATTTTACAATATTACAGTTTTATTGTTTTTTCTATAGAAAGGGCAGCCTTGATGAGCATAAGACACATTTTAAAAACATTAAAAATCTTACCGACTCTTTTGAATGTGTATAGTACATGATACTACACAATATCCGCTATAATTATATTCAAATCTGACCTTCATCAGAGATTTATCTGATTCTTCTATTTTTCCAAGCCTTTGTCTGTCACATCTATAAAAGACTCACAGTTTCCGTAGGGCGTTTCTTCTGTAGCGGTCGTAAGCATCAGTGCGCACTAGAGGCTGAATGAGGTCCACGTCAACGTCAGCACCAGGACCAGGACGACGACAGTTCTCACAGCGCCAGCCCTGGAGAGACAGCATGGTTTTAAAATGGGAATATTATATATAATTATATATATATATATATATAATATATATATATAGATAGAGAGAGAGAGAGAGAGAGAGAGAGGAGAAGAGAGAGAGAGAGAGGAGAGGAGAGAGTGAGTGATGGAGAGAGAGAGAGAGATAGTAGAGAGAGAGAGAGAGAGAGAGAGAGAGAGAGAGAGAGAAATAGAAAGTCCTCATATGTAAAAACAAACCAAAATATAAAGAACACATAAAACCTAGTGTTACCTGTTGTCCCCCATAGCAGGTACATGTGCAAATTGCTCCGAGATATTCCTTCTGCCACTGGTTGCCCACCTGGTACAGCTTCCCATCATCATAACAGGTGGATTCAACTACAGCAGACAATGAACGTCAAACAACCAACCAACCATTAAATGTTAAAAACTGCATAGACTCAACTGTTGAAAAACTCTGCTTACGGGGTTCACACTTAAACTCTCCTTTCCCGTTGCCCAGACAGGTGCAGCTCATCATGTGACTGTTCTCAGCATGACGGTCCCACTTCTCACCAATTCGGTAGTTGTGGCCATTATCATGGCACCACTCTGTAGATTTAAAGACGCTTGTTGGTTAGTACATAAACCTTCAAATGTGTCTAGAGAAAGACATCTTAGAGATTCCAGTGAATTCATCCTTCACACACATTCATACAGTGGTTATTGCACAAAATAAGCTTATCTCAGAGTTTAATATCGTCTGGTTAAAGGCTGACAATACAAATCTGAGACACGAGCCACCTCATCTCTGGCTGCCATGTTTGATAACCTCGAACCTTCCAAACATGTCAGGAAAAGCTAGCATGGGCAAGTGTACTCAAGTGTAGAAATAAAATATGAAACATGACCTGTCTTTAACTGGCAAACGGTCACCCATGCTACAATGAGGTGTGGTGTTTAGCATGTAGCAGCACTGCTCATTCACTCACTGGATGAATCACATCTGAAATGACCACTGCCAAGGCCAAGGCACTTGCACCAGAGTTTAAAGCCTGTCTCGGACATGCGCTCCCATTCTGCGCCCACCTCATGGTAGGTGGCGGTGAATGTGTCATAGCACACATCCCTGCCTGTGGGAACCACTCCAGCCTCTGGAACTACAGAATATGAGGAGTCAGGAACAAGCATGTTAAGCTCTTGAAATATGGTTACAAATTTGTTTGGGTTAGGGATGATTTACCACTGTTTCCGACAGTCACAACATCATCCAGGATTTTCTGTTTTTGGTCTCCGTTGACAGACTCCACAAGAACATGATAGGAGGCACCAGAGGTGAGACCGATCAGTGTAGCACTAGTGGACGTACCAGGCAGACGCATCTGAAGGAGAGAGAGAGTGTATTAATTAATAAATCACTGATAATATCATACTACAAAAAAAACAAAAACAAACATCAATAGCTAGAAGCTACATCATATAGAACCAAACAGGCAAATTTGCACTTTACTTTAATTTTTATGCTAAAAGTGTAAGCTTTTTTCCCCTGCGTATTTGTTTCATTATATAATTATTGCATTTAATTTTACACCCTGAAATGTCCATCTGCACCCGGATCAAACCAACTCTTTAATTCCCATTCAGAAATTTACTTTCTACCACAATAACGTACAGTAAAATATTAAATTCTCTTGATTTAGAGGCTTGCATCAGGATCAGAAAGTTTTTTTTTAATACATTTTTATTCAGCAAGGATGCATTAAGCTGATCAAAAGTGACAGTAAACATTTATAATGTTACAAAAGAGTTCTATTGCAAATAAATGCTGTTCTTTTAATTTCCTATTTATCAAAGAAACATGAAAAAAAAAGCATTATGGGTTCCAAAGAACATTTCTTGAGTACCAGATCAGCATATTAAATTAAATTTTAAAATAAAAAAAGAAAACAGGTATTTTAAATAGTAGTAGTACATCACAATATTATGTTTTTAACTGTATTTTGATCAAATAAATGCAGTATGAAATAGTTTTCAAAAACATTAAAAACTTTTACCATCCCTTAACATTTAAACTGTAGTGTGTAGATAAAATACTTTATTTTAATAATTTTTTCATAATAAATTATTTTATATAAGGTGAATGCATTTAATCAAGTACCCTGAAATGCCCATATACACATGGCCTAGATCAACTTTTTACTGTCATTTCAATCATGTTACAGTTAATGTTTACATTTCTTGATTCAGGTGCATTACCAGTAACTATTGATATATGCAATTAATTGAATAATTAGAGGTTTCTTTTTTTTAATGTTTAACTGTTGACGCACTAGATTTAATTACAGACTTTCAATATCAGATTTGATTGTTTACTCACCTGGAAACTCTTCTCATTGATCTCTGTAATGGGACTGCATGACACCACGTACTCTGAGGTGTGCGGCACAGGCTGCCACATGATTGTGGTCTGGGTCTGAGCTTCCTGGGGCAGGTTTGTCTCATTGTAAAGACCACTGAAGGGGAAGCCAGGTTCAGGTCCCTCGCTCACCTGCACCACTGGCACTCTCTGGCCATCTGCTCCTGGCAGGGGGATGTATACCAGGGGCTCGCGGTGGCTAGGGGGATGAGGCTGCTGGCCGTTATTGCCCAGGTTGTAGCTCTGATATTCAGTGTAGATGTGTTGGCCCTGCTGCCCCGGTGTGTTGTGTCTGTTTGGCCCCAGCATATGCACATGGTTGTTGAAGTGGTCGTTGTCCTCTGGCACATCCAGGATGTCATGGCTAGGCCGGCTGGGGTCGGGGAGCTGCGGGGGCAGCTGGTGACTTTCCAGTTCTAGCAGGAAAATTGTGTTGGGGCAAGCAACTGAGCAAAATAATGCAATAGCATATGTTGTACAGCGCATTTAATGCATTGTGCTTTGCTTAGATTAGCCTTGCATTTATTTCTTTTGAATTAAAATCTTTTAAAAAAGGAGCAGCACATATCATATAACATCACATCACATAGCAAGGCTGGTAATATGTACTATATGTATTAATAGCTTTATTAAATATCATCATAAAATGTATTATAATAACAGTTTGAGTGCAAATAGTACCACCAAACTACTTAAAATATTCATTTCAACATGTAGATGTGGAAGTACACTACAGTTCCAAAGTTTGGGGGTAAAAATAAATTACTACTTTTATTTGGCAAGGACGCATTAAATTGATCAAATGTATCACAACATATAATGTTATGAAAGATTTCAAACAAAGGCTGTTCTTTTGAAGGATTCAAAGAATCCTTAAATAAACCTCTCACTATTTCCACCAAAATAATGAGCAGCACAACTGTTTTCAACAATATAATAATAAGAAATGTTTCTTGAGAAGCAAATCAGCATATTAGAATGATTTATGAAGGATTCATGTGGCAACGAAGGACTGAGTGAGATGCTGAAAAGTTCAGATTGGCATTACGACTAAAATAATTTTTCTAAATATTAAGTTTTAAATGGTAAAATTTCACAATATGACCATTTCTCATTTATTTTTGATCAAATAAAAGCAGCCTTGGTGAGTATTAGAGACTTATTTTAATAACAATAAGATTAAAAAAATCTTACTGACCCCAAACACATAAAGAGTAGTGTAAAAGAAAAGTTAACAAAAGTACTTACGAGTTTTTGCCTTTCCAATCAGTGGAATGCTTCTCTGAGCGTTATTTAATGCCACAATCTTGATAACATATTCAGTATCTTGTTTCAAACCTGCAAGTATAGACCACAAAAAGGTTCATAAAAAACTGTAAGTATAAATAATGGGAGACAAAAAGGTATAACATTATGAAAGTCATAAACTGGGAAAGAACAGTACCAGAGATGAAAGCGAAGGTCCTGCCAGCCTGAGGTCGAGGGGTCAACTCTTTAGGAATGTCTCCAGCCTCTTCATAGGTCACGTAGTATCCTGTGATAGAGCTTCGTGGAGGCTCCCAGGTAAAGGAGATTGAAGTAGGAGTCAGAGAGGTGAAATGGAGGTTTGTGGGTGGGCTGATAACTGGTTTCGCTGAAAAAAATTATAAATATTTTAAATATAAAACCCTGTATGTATGTAGGTATGTATGTGGTACCTGTAGTAGCTGTAAGGGTGAAAGGCTCACTACGTGCACTTCCATTCAGAGTATAGATATTGATCTTATAAGTGGTTCCTGGCTCCAGACCTATAGAACGTAGAATCATATGATCGAAACAATCACAGTTTTCAAAACAAATATTTACCAAGCATATGTCACACCCTGTAATACAAGCTACATCGGTGTTGTGTTGTACCAGTAATGGTGTAGGTGCGTGAATCAGGTTCAATGGTTCTCTGGATAGGGTTATGGCCGCCCATGGTGGGTGTGGCTTCTACCAGGAAGCCAGAGATGGATTCAGTCTTAGAGCGCCAGGTGAGAGTGATGGAGGAGTCCTTCACATTGGATATACGGACACGTCGAGGTGGACTGATGTCTGGGAAAATGAGATCTAGATTGAGTTTTGGCCAGAACACAGCAAATTGGTGGAGAATGCAGGTGTAATTCAGAGACGTTTTAGGGAAGGTGGCTTACTGTCAGGTGTTGTGATTTCTCCCTTGACACGACGGCTGGTCAGAGAGTTCTTCACACCGTAAACCTCCACTTCATAATCAGTGCCAGGCTATAAACACACAAAGCCTTGAAAATGTGCTTCACAAAATACCATATAATTTTCTGAAACAATCTGGCACAGGCTTTAATCTTTGATCTACCCACTGACCAAAATGACAAGGTAGATGTACAATGTGAGGTTTGCCTGATGGAGATTAGTATTGCTCTCTGACTACCAGTAACCCACAATCACAACTAAAATCAAGAAATAAATGCCTCGAAACCAGAGGAACAGCTGTTTCGATAGTGATTTTTCCTGAAACTCCTCAGTGCTGTTTTTAAGGACTTTTTGGCATGAAAAGCATGAAAGCATAGCATGTAACGTAGAACATAAGTAGTTTGTTCCACATTTTGTCTAATATCAGTAAGGTTAACGTTTTGAGAGAATGAACTTCTGC
Organism: Sinocyclocheilus anophthalmus; assembly: GCA_018155175.1. NCBI lineage: Eukaryota > Metazoa > Chordata > Actinopteri > Cypriniformes > Cyprinidae > Sinocyclocheilus > Sinocyclocheilus anophthalmus. The sequence goes on along the minus strand of JADLZN010009450.1, from coordinate 165,157 downwards.
AAGTGTGAGATTTATTCACCATGAGTCCAGTGGCGTGGAACTCAGTCGAGTCAGGGGAGATGTTGTCCTCTTTAGTGGGTCCGTTCTTGCTCTTGGGGGTGATGGCCACACGGTAACCTGTTAGCCTGACGTCAGAAGAAGACCAGGAGACAGTGAAGGATGTTGGACCCACTTGGGAGAAGTGCAGTCTTGTGGGCCCAGGAATAGCTGCAGGGGGAACAGAGAACATTAAAGAAACATTAAGTATATTACCAGATTTTAACATGTTCTAAAGAACATGAGACTCACTACCACAATACTGGGATGCTGTAATGGCTGCCAGGATATTGTTTTTGGTGTTTAGCATGTTGCTGTGTTCTGGGTGATTGCTAGGTGGCTACTAAAAGTTAAGTTACAGTAAGAATACAGTAAAAAATACGGTACAAACAGTAATATGTGAAAATAGATTTACAAATAATAAACACTATACATTTTTTCAGGAATTTTTTTAAAAAGTTGCTTGGAAAAATAAAAGCACACTTATTCATTTAATGATTTTAGGTGGTGTCATTCGATGAGAAGAACTTATGCATCAACGTTTTATAGTGAGGACTGAGTAATAACAAACAGCATTATAATTAATTTTGTTTTTATATAAAATTAAAATAGTATAATATTAAATAATTATTATAGGGTTAGAAAAAATGCAATTTGGTAGATATGATAACAAATAGTAGAAAGAGCAGCTGTTTAAAAAGTAATACCTGTTGTCTGAGTGCCCACCAGTGGAGTGCTGGGGGTCCGGTCATGCAGTGCGATGACTGTAACAGTGTATTCTGTGCCCGGTCTGAGGCCATGCAGCACTGCAGACTCATCATCTCCACGTGGGGCAGGGAACAGCACTCTCTCTCCCTCCTCTGGACTGTAGTACAACACTCTGTAAGAGGAGACCACTCCATCAGGACTCTCCCAGGAGATGCGCATGGATGTTGAGTCCACGTCAGTGAAGGACAGATCTTTGGGTTTATCCACCGCTAGAGAAAGAAATATTTGAAACTATGAATGAATCGGTTTCAATTAGACCTGATTGCATTACATCTGCAATATTTTAGAATATTTACAAATGGATGAATTAACAGTGATACTTTCATACGTCTTTAACACCCCTTGTGAAAAAGTAAACTTAACTGTATTGAATGTACTCTTACAGTAGTATATTAAAAGTATATATTTTATAAAACTGTACTTGCAAATTAATAATGATATTAACGAAATAAAAAGCCACTTAAGTGAACTTACACTTTTATGACTTAACACACTTAAGTACACATTTAAAATGCACACTTTGTGATAGTCAAATAAAAAATTGTAAGTACATTTTAAATCATTGTTTATGCATTAAAGAAGTACTTTTTTGATGTGTTGACATTAAACCACATGTAAAGTACTTGATTATAATTATAAATAGTGTGTTATTCCATATTACATTTAAAGTTGTTGTGGGTCTAAAAGCACTATAATGTCAGCTAATTGCATTTACTATAAATGAGAAATATAGGACTGTTTTTTATTAATGCATTGACACATGCTAAAAATTTTCCTTAAAGTGTATTATTTCCGTAATAAGTACTCTTTTTTTTTTAAATATGCTAAAGTGTACTTCTTTTTAACATGGGATAATCACTGTTACAAACATATGAGACTTGTGAAGCAAAAAAAACTCTTCTCTAAGTTTGTGCCACCTACTTGTGACTACAGTTTCGACCAGAGGGGGGCTCTCTCCATCCTGTCCCAAAGCATACACACTGACAGTGTACTCCGCTGTCGGCATCAGGCCATAGAACGTCATTTCAGTCTGGTCTGCAATTACATGTGAAAAACACACCTATGTAACTCACTTTGACAGCATTACCTCCTTCATTTCAAAAGTAGGCACAACACAATATTTTTATTGAGAGTGATATACATTACCTGGAGCGACCACTTCAGAGAAAGCAGGACCCTGTCCATTTAGTGGAGTTCCTGTGACACGATATCCTGAGATGGGGCCCACTGCTGGGTTCCAGCGCACAGTAATAGTATTGTCCTTAACGTCAGTCACCTCCATCTTTGATGGAGACTCAATATCTATGTTTAAAGAAACAAAGTCCATTATTTATAACTTTATGCTCTCAACTGAGTGATATATTGTAATTTTACACCATCCTGTCTTCCTAAAGCCGTAAAAAGTCTGTCAAAACACCCAACAAAGACCTGCCAGACATTCTCAGATGCCTCGATTTACCTGTTCTGTGTATAACATGAATGGGGGTGCTGGACGCAGGGCTGTCCCCTCTGCCAGTCACAGCGTAAACAGTAATGGTGTAATCGGTGCCTGGACGTAGGCCTTCAATAGTGGCAGTAGACTGGGAGCCGGGGACAGAAAATTCCTGAGGGGCGTCAAAACCTCCTGGATGCGAAAGATCAGAACAATTTAGTCAATGTCAAACAAACCATGGTAAAAGGACCATCAATTCACACAGAGACGAATATTCAATGAATATACAGCTGGAATATAAAATAATAAAGCTGGCCCACCAACAGAATTGACCTTTTTGGTCACATGACCAGAGCAGCTGCTGTTACATAAAAATAGTTATACCAAACATACATAATATTAATTTAAAATATGTATTTGACACATAATTACCTTAAAGATTATCGTGAATACATGTAAGGTAAGAGCAAATGTGTGGTTTATAAGTTAGTTGAGCCAGTAGGATTGCTTGGGGTCTTAATGGAGACCCGATTTTGACTCTGTTTTTTGACTCAAGTCTCTGTTTTTTTTTTTTATATATATAACTTGATAAACATCATAGTAAATACAAAAATCTGAACAACTCTTAGAAAACATTTAAATACTGTTTGACTTCCTTTCTTTGTGACTAGTGGATGTCAGAGACGTAAACTTGTGTAGCTTTTGTGTCTCGGAGTAACCAGGGCAATTTGTGCTTTTCTAAAAGAACCATCTACTGTCAGAGAGTCAATCTTCATTTACTTTCAGTCCATCTGCTGGTTTTTTACACATTGTTTTGAAAAGACACATTGTATGTGAAAATCAGACCGAATTTTCAATTTTTTTTAACAGGCCTTAAAGGGTTAATTCACCCAAAAATAAAAATTAGGCTGCATTTTACTCACCCACGAGGCATCCTAGGTGTATATGACTTCTTCTTTCAGACGAATCCAGTCGGAGTAATATAAAAAATTGTCCTAGCTATTCCAAGCTCTATCATTGCAGTCAACGGGTGTTGCAGTGCTTCAGTCCAAAAAAAGTGAAATAAAAAAGCGCCCATCCATAAAAAAAAAGTCTCACACGGCTCCGGGGGGTGAACAAAGGACTCATGTAGTGAATCGATGCGTTTTTGTAAAAAAAATCTCAACAATAGTTGTTACATGGAAGAAGCTCCGGGAGGATGACGTATGAGGTCAGCGTTGCGCCAGCGAGTCTCGTGAAAACTAATGTTTGTTAACAGAAGCAAAGGAAGCAAAGTTTCTTACTTTAGCAAAGGAAAACCAGTATCCTCTTGGATTATATCAAAATCCTCCGACATTCTTCATTACAAATCCTCATTTTGTACTTCTAATAAGTGACCGTTGTGTTGGTGATCTCTCCCCTGCGCTTCCGCGTTCGTCACTTTTGAGCGGCGCATGCGCAAAGCCGACCTCGTACGTCATCCGCCTGGAACTGCTTCCGTTTTCAACAGTGAGTGCAAGCTACATTAAATTGATTATTAAGTTTTAAATATGGATATTTTTCTTACAAAAAACGCATCGATTCGCTACAGGAGGCCTTGTTCACCCCCCGGGGCCGTGAGAGACACTTTTTTTTGGATAGGCACTTTTATTTGAACTTCTTTTGGACTGATGCATGCAACACCCGCTGAGTGGCATTAAACAGCTTGAAAGATCAAATACAATTTTTAATATAACTCCGACTGGATTCGTCTGAAAGAAGAAAGTCATAAAAACCTAGGATGCTTCGAGGGTGAGTAAAAAACAAGCTAATTTCCATTTTTGGGTGAACTAACCCTTTAAGTGACACAAACTTGTCAACACCATTTCGATATGATTCAATCACCTACCCAACTCTCCATGTGTGATCCTGTAGTACCTCACAGTGACAGAGGGGGCATCCCAGCGAACGGTGATGCTGGTTGGCGTTGAGGATATAACTTCCAGGTCAGTGGGGGCATCAGAGACTAACAGAGAAAAAGTAATGAGAGACAATTAGTACTAATTCGATCTAAAGTGATCTGCAATGAGAAGTCAAAAGGCAGGAAGTAACAGCATACTGGTAGACTGAGTTCCAGTTAGAGGCAGACTCTCGCGGGATCCGCTGACGGCATAGACGCTGATGCTGTATTCGGTCTCCGGGGTCAGGCCTGTGAGGGTGAAATGGCTCCTTGATGGGGGCAGTCTCTCCTCTTTAGCACGTCCACCAATGGTCATTTGGTAGCGGATACGGTATCCTGAGATAATGGCCTGAGGAGCCTGCCAGCGTACGGTGAAGGAGTTGGTGCCAACATCAGAGAACTGCAGGCCGACAGGTGCATCGAGGACTGTGAAGTAAAAGGATACAGCCAATGAAACAGATCTTAACACAAATCTTAATATTTCTACAGTTTTAGCCAACAAACTCACCTGTTCTCTGAGTGCCAATGGCAGGTGAGCTCTCTCTCTCTTCATAGACACAAATCACACTCACCAGGTACTCCGTGTTGGGCACAAGATCTAAAATCACACGGAGAGACTCATTACTAAGGTGTGTTCAATACAGAAACTAAAGACAGAACTGCACAAACAAACAAGGGTCAATTCTTCCATAAGTCACTTACGGCGAAGAGCAACGTAGTTTGTGTTTCCATCCACAGTGCGCTCAATGGTGTCATCGTCGTCATCGACTGGATGATAGCGGATGATGTAGCGGTCGATATCAGAGGATTTGGGCACCTGAGGGACATTCCAGGTCACCAGCATAGTGTCTGCGGTCACTTCTCCAAATGACAGGCCAGATGGGGCAGGGACAGCTAAAAGAGACATGAATAAAGTGAATAACTTTTTATTTCCAGTCTAAAGCTGCTTTTTTGATGAAAGATTTCTCTGTGTAATATATTTAATTATGTTATTACAGATGTTTTATCAGTGTCACATTTTGGAGGGATCTCAAAGTTTGATTTTAGTATTACGTATATACTATTTAAAAAAAAAAAAAAAAAAATATATATATATATATATATTAATACTTGGAAACTAGCTTATATTGTTATATTTAGCTTTTAATTTGGACTAAGTTTTACAAGTTTTGAGAAGTGGCGTTAATTTAGTTTTATTTCAGTTTAAGTAATTGTAGTACTTCAACTTAAAGTTTTATACACTTAAACACTTTATTCATAGATAGTGAGATGTGAGCATACTGAACCTCTAGTTTTATGGCTTGCTTAAAGGCCACTGGTAGAGGAAAGAGTGAGAAAATGAGCACCATATTTAGAGGTGTGACAGAGAATCTGTTTATGTGAAAGCAGACTTCACAACAGACTTATGCCACTACACATCAGTTTTCTTCAGCAAAAAGAGAGTGAGGAAGAAAAAGCCATAGAAGGAGTGAGGGAAGAGTATGAAAAAGAACAATAAAGTTCTGAAACAAGACACAGCTGCTAGTCTTTCCTCAGTCGGCTTTCAGACAAGGATATGGCTGCTATATGTACTTAAGAAGCAAGAATGTTAAACATGTATGAAGGAGCACTTCGTTTTTTTTTTTTTTTTACTTCGTTATTTTGACTTCCCATTAACATTCAACTCTAACCCATATTTTCCCATATTTTTCATATACCCTTGCCATTCAAAGTTTGTGGTCAGTAAGATTTTTTTTAAAAGAAATGAATAATTTTATTCACCCAGAATGCAATAAACTGATCAAAAGTAACAGTAAAGACATTTATAATATTACATAAGATTTAATTTAAAAGCATCTTGATTTGTGTTTACCACAAAAATATTAAGCAGCACAACTTTTTCACACTGATAAAAGAAAGGTTTCCTGAGCAGCAAATCACATATGTGACAATGAAGACTGGAGAAGGGACTGATGGAAAATTCAGCTTGCCATCAATAGGATCTACATTAACATTTCAAAACAGATTATTAACATAGAAAACCATTATTTTAAATTGTTGAGGACTTCTTAAGAGGAAAAAAGGTTTGTAGTCAAAGACAGTCTGTCCAGATTTACTGGTAACACTATTTTAAGGACAAATTCCCACTACTAACTAGTTGCTTATTAGCATGCAATTACTATGCCATACTGGCTTGTGTATTAGAACTTATAAAATGCACGTTATAAGGACTAATTTCTGCATCACCATATTTAAATCTCTTAATCTCCCTTACATAAACTTAACAACTACCTTCTAACTATGAATAGCAGCAAATTGGCAGTTTATTGCCGGGAAAAATCTTAATAGTAAACATGATGTTCCCTATTCTAAATTGTTAAGATTTATTGTCTACTAATGTCTGGAAACAGTGTTAGCCAATTTTATGTGCCCCAACAGCTATAGTTAGACAAACACACACACACACACACACACACACACTCTTACCTGTTTGCTGGGTGATGGTGATGGGTTCGCTCTCTCCGTTTTCTGTGACTGTGGTGACGGTTATGTCATAATCAATACCAGGCTCAAGACCGTGCACAGTATAAAAGCCTGTCGTGGGCTCCACAAATTCAACAAAGATTGGGACACTGTCCCCAGCAGCCAACACCGTAATGCGGTAGCCGGTAACGGCGGTGGAGTTAAGAGGACTCCAGCTGAGGCCGATAGTGGAGTCAGTGATGTTGATGAAGCTAAGGTCAGTTATTTTGGGCACATCTGGAGGAGAGAAGGTACCAGAGGCCCGACACAGACATAGACACAACACAGAAAGACAGAGATAAGTCATCTGACTGGAAAACAGATCCTTGGTTCATATTGTGAATACTGAACCATGGAGATGAGTGTTAGGAATTTGTGATATGAGAATAGTATCACAAATTCATATATGCCATTTTTTCATAAACTAACTAAAAATGTGAAATGAAATTGAGCTCTTATGTTCTGTTTGCCAAAATCAACTGGCTAGGATTAATGCTGACAACAGAAACATATGCTTTATTGAAAATTGCTCTGAAAGCAATGTGTATTCAGTAATCTCTCTGTTCTATGTATTTAATGTCTCAATAGACATTAAAAGCAAGTACTGCACTGATTACAATCCACATGCTTTCCCAGTTTATGCATAGTTACTGACAAAAAAATTATTAAGGTGAGGGGTGATTTGTGTTTCAAAAAGCTCGAATACCTACCCGGAGTCACAGTGGTGGAGACAGGAACACTCTCCATGTCATCCTTCACAGTAAACACGCTGATATTGTACTCCACTCCTGGACTCAGATTCTCTAGCGTGCATGAGTTCTGTCCTGCCTTCACAAACTCCTCTATAGAGTTCCCTTGTTGCCCTTTGGTGGGAGTGCAGGTCACTCTGTAACCCGTGATGTCTGTGGGAACAGAACAAGGGTTACCAAGGGAAGACCAAGCAGTACATTTGCGTGGTGAACAAATGAGCTCATTTGAGAAAGGACAGAACATACTTCCATTACAAAGTGTTCCTGCATTTTTTGTTTAGACCAAATGAATTTACATGACTTTTCAGTGATCTTTCTAGTTGTTTGTATGCAATTACTGGAACATTGGGATTAATGTATTTGGAACATTATGAACTGGTTTGAGCGATTTTATTGAAAACAAATCAACTCAAGAGAATGATTCACTCAATCAATTTATTGTTGATGAATTAAAAAACTAGAAATTAAGTGTAACTAGAAAATATGTATATTCACTGTAGAAATTTCCATTACTTTTATTCATTCATTACTTATGATATATATAATAATTATATTATTAAATAGATTTATGATAATAATAAGGGTTAGGGTTAGGTTAGGGTTATATACACACTACCGTTCAAAAGTATGGGGTCAGTAAGATTTTCAAATGTTTTTGGTCGCACAAAAAAGCGGCTTTATTTCACAGTAAACAAACAACCCCTTAAAAACAAAATTTAATTTGTGAAATATTATTACAATTTAAAATAACTGATTTCTTTGGAATATATTTTCATATTGTATTATTCAGTGATTGCACAGCTGAATTCTCAGAAGCAGTGCTCCAGTATTCAGTCTACATGATCTCAGAAAGCATTTAATTGCTGATTTTATGCTCAAGAAACCATTTCTCAATATTCCACGGCTGAAAAAGAGTGTGCTGTTCCCTGACTTTTTGTGGGAAATGTGATATATAATTTTTGATGAATATAAAGTTCAAAAGATCAGAATTTATTTAAAATAGAAGTAATTTGTTACATAGTAATATTTAAAAGGACTTACTGTCACTTTTGATCCATTTAATGTATTCATGCTAAATAAAATATACATTTTCAGAAAAACAGAAGTGTATATTTGTGTTTGAAGTTTAACAAGCACATATAAAACAGAACTTGTTCTATTATGAGGAATATCTCGGTACTAACCTGGGATTTTAGCATCGTTCCATTGAACGGTCAGCTCTCCAGTGTTCGGGTTGGACTCCAGGTTCAGATCCGTGGGTGGAGACAGAGCTGTAGACAGAGAGACAGACAGTCATAAGACAGCTGCACAACTCCACCAACAGTGTGAGAAACTTCTCTCTCACACTCCCACATCTTCAATGAGCTCAGTATAATAAGGACAGAGAAATGCCGTTTCTTCACACTTACGAGTAACCACGCGTCGAGTGATGGGGTTACCATGCTCAAGACCGTCGAAGACCGGCTGGACGCTGTAGGTGTACTCAACTCCAGGAGTTAGACCTGAGATGAGGACACTACCAGACTCTGAGATCATGTCCTTTGGAGCTTCTCCACCTTGGCTGGGCCTCACGGTCAACTGCAGAGCAAAATTAGAGATTAAGCACTGTGAGTGGTCATGACTGAAATGTGTGTAAATGTGAGAGAGAAGAATGTCAAAAGTCAGTTTCTCAAGAGCACTTTCACATGTGTCTCACACCGGCCATTAAACCAAAGAGTGATCGCCTACAGCTGTGCTCTGGTATGTTTCAACGGTACCTTGTATCCAATTTTAGGCGCAGGGGTCCAGAAGACAATGATGGAGGTGTCTGTGACATCAGTGCTGAAGGAAGGAGCATTTCTCATGGGTTGAACTGAAAGACAGAAAATACAGGACTATTGCTTTAGCACTCTATATTATATGATTTGCTTAGAGCAAGCAAATATATTTTGAACTTTTCTTTTTTTTTTTTTACAAAAGAAACTCACATGTGGTGAAGATGGCGAGGGATCCCTCACTAAGCACAGTGCCTCTTTCTGCATGCAGCGTGGCAGTGTATTCAGTATCAGGCTGCAAGTTGAGGAGTGTGTACTGAGACAGGCGGGCAGGAATACGCAGCTGTTTGGGGTTTGAGCCCTCGACAGTCAGGAAAAGTCTGTAACCTGTGATTTGAGCCTTAGGAGCTGACCAGATGATTACAGCACTGTCTTCAGTACGAAAAAAAAAAAAAAAAAAAAAAAAAAAAAAAAAACCCCCCTCCAAAAACGAAAAAAAAAAAAAAAAAACAAAAAAAAAACCCCCCAAAAAACCCGGAAAAAAAAAAACCCTCCTTTGTGAAAAGAATATCGGTGCGGGCTGGGTCCGGGCTCTGTTGAAGAGAAAAGATGTAAGGGTTAGTATGCATCACACTGCCAAAAATAATAGAAACAGTTAGGCAAGATGTTTAGTATTGTGAAATTATCAATCTGATTATGTTATATTGTTATTTTATATGCTATGTATCATTTTTTGTAAATATATTATGCAAAGTTGATTTAGAAGCCTAGTTTTTTGCAGTATAGAGATAATCTTTGGTCATTTTCTCACTTGTAGCTTGCTCTCCAACCAGCGGCTCACTCTCTTCTCCTGATTTGAGAGTAAAGATGAAGAACCGGTAGAGGGTTCCAGGCTGGAGGTGTGTGATCTCAGCATAAGCGTTCTGTGTCACTGGGAAGGGGAGTTCCCTCTCGACCAACCCATCTGGACCAACCTCGCCCACAGACACACGGTACCCTGACACCACTGTGGATGGTCCGGTCCAAGTGATTGTGATCTTAGAGTCAGACACTTCAAAGAACTGCAGATCGGTTGGAGAGGGGACTTCCTCTGAAAAAAAAAAAAAAATTGTTCTACTCACAGACTACATGGATAAAGTTTCATGCTATCATAACACTTGCTCCTCAACAAAACCTTTTTCTACCTCTTGAGTCATAAAACCTGATTCTGACCTTCCTTTGAAGGGCTTAACTTTATTGTAGCCTCTCATTTAAACATGGCAATCCATGTGTTTAACATTCTGTAAAGCTTGCTTATCCGAGCAAAGGAATTTAGACAACCTACAGACAGGCCAGCCGGCCTGACAGAGAAAGAATAATAGGCTTTCTGGACTGTTTGTTTTAGAACCAGCCATAACGTTTCACCATCAAAACCTGATTCCATGTGAAGCTAAAATGTTGGTGGAACCAATTTTGTAGCATTTGCATCATCAAGATTATGTAGAAGAGTACTATAAAAGTCAATGTTGGTATAAACACCAGGCAAATGTCAGTTTTGTAAAGTTGCAATGTTTGCTGATTTGCCAGATCAGTATGAACAGTCAGCCCTCGGACATTTTCTCCCAGCCAGTCCCCATAAAAATCAAGATCTGCAGACTTTCGGCATATTACCCTATAAGGGATTCACAGGCATTTGGATGCCGACTAGCTGACTCAACTCAAATGTGATCTTATCTTTGGGCTGCCAGACAAAACACCTAAATCTAGTCAAAAGAAAACAATAAAAGGCATTTATGGCTTGATGACATCATGCTATGTTTCCACTGCACTAAAGAGATCAGACCATTTGTTAAACAGAAGTTATTATCTACAGATTTATCCTGACACACATCTGAGGTCAAGTAACACATCTCTTCTCTAAACATGAGGGTGAATCTCATAAAACCTGTCAAGAACAGATCTAGATTGTAATTCACTCCAAAAACCAAAATAAATATAAAGTTATATTTAATAAAACAGAAGCCTGTTTTAGGAACATTACAGCTTTTTGTGTTGTCACCTCATGATAGTTAATCAAATGTATTAATATTTAATTTTACATAAATTATTTCAAACGCTTTACACCAAAGATAATTTTTTATCATTAGGTATTATATTACTAATTTCCCTTTTTCGAGATTCACCAATGTATTATGTTTCATACCTGCCAGTGGTTCTCCAGCAGTGGTGACCTGAACAAATATAGGTTCACTCTCCAGATTCTCTTCCACTGAGTAGATGCTGATGTTATAGAGCAGACCAGGACGAAGGTTACCCAGGGTCAGTGATGTGGATGTGTTAGGCAGGTTCAGCTCAGTGCTACCAGAACTTCCCTCTTCAGATGGTGTGTAAACCACACGGTAACCTAAATAAACAAGACATACATTTATGTACAACTTGTGAATAGGTCACATAATGGTTTGTTTTACTACAGACTAAAAGCCTGCGTTTACCCGTGATGGGAGCCACAGGTTTAGACCAGCTGATGATGATGGAGGCCTCCCCCACATCCTCCACTTCATGATCAGAAGGAGCATCAGGAGCTGTAGAAGCAGAAGCCAAAAACCATCACATTATCATCATGTGAAATACTGCAAGTGAGAGTATATGTCAGTGGCAATTGAACATCAACAAGAAACTGACTTTTTACAGCAGTGAAATTTCTCACATAAACACACTTTAGTTATAAGTAGGTAGACTCTATTTAATATTTATGTATTATTTTATTTAGTTTTAATTAAGATTAATTTAAATATACAAGGCTACATCTTATCTAATGAATATTCAGAGCACCTAGAAATACATGAAGTCATATATGGTTCTTTCATGAGTTTTTGAAGAATTAGAAACAGGACAGGAGAAGCAGAGAGACCAAGAAAAAGCAAAAAAGACAAAGAGGAAAGGTTCACCTGTAGTCTGGGAAGTAGTAAGGATCAGGTTAGGTTCTCCTTCTCCAGTCACTTCATACACATTTACAGTGTACTTCCTTCCTGGGAGAAGTTCACTGATGTTTACGGATGTGGCCGTATGAGGGAGGTCTGGAAACGGATAATCAAGTTAGCAGGTATAATAAATATAGACATTCAACTTCTACAAATCAATTGTGGACAAATGAGATTTGCTAGCAGAGCTCAGCTGACTAAAAAAAAAACACCACACTTGTGATGCATATACTGACCCAAGACCATGGGCTGTCCAGTCTGCCCTCCCTCCTCACTCAGCTCATATTCCACCCTGAATCCAGACACCGTGTCGGACGCAGACACCCAAGAGATGACGAAACTGCTGGAAGTGATCTCAGTCACAGACTCAGAGGTGTCCACCATTGGAGGAGGCAAGGTGGTCTCTCCCTCAGAGGTTGCCACTAGGGAAGAGATGGAAAGTGGAAAATTAGCAGCCATAACATCCAAACATTTGGATGCAATTAATCCCATTCACAAACTGATGAATTCAAGCATTAATTATGCTTGGAAATTGTGTGGTTTTATGCACAAATACATGCACGTGCACGTTTAGTGAATGAGACCCATTTGCACTGTTGGAAGACCTACATGATCCATGCACGGTGGAGAAATCAAAGCGAGTGGTTTCTCTACGTCCAAAACTCAGGATGCTGATGAGGTGACCTTCGTAGGTGACTCCAGGCTTTAGTCCAGCAATGGTGTAAGAGTTCAGATGGCCTGGAATAGTGACCTCCATCCATTGGGTATGGGTATTTTTCTGTTCAAAAACGAGTAGGTTGATCATTTTTATTAGAGAAATAACCTCTCTGATACAATCTGAACTTAATTTGGGGACATGCAGCGTCACAAGAGACTCACCGGTCTCCACCTGAGTATGTACTGTGTGATGTGAGCAGAAGCCGGCACGTTCCATTGGATGGGGTGGGAGTTGGGCTGGTTGCCAGATTCTGATATAATCACCTGGACTGGACGATGACCACCTGATAGAGATATATAAAATATATATTCAATATTTAAATCATATTTACAGCCAAGAGCACCTGTACTTGCAAAATATAATATTTAAAAATCTGAGAATATCATACTACACTCTAAAAAAATGCTGGGTTAAAAACAACCCAGCGCTGGGTAAAAAGGGACAAACTCAGCTATTGGGTTGTTTTGACTCAAAACAACCCAACCGCTGTGTCAAAACACCCAATAGCTGGGTCAAAACACCCAATAGCTGGGTTTGTCCCTTTTAAACCCAGCATTTTTTAGAGTGTAGTAAGCTCATCATGCTAATACTGTAACAACAAATAGAGTATTTGAAAAGTGTTTCCACAACTGGCATTTTGAGAACAAACGAAGACCTTTTCTGGTCTAAAAAAATACAGTTGTCAGAGGTGTTCTAGGAAAGAGAAAAACAATGTTTGTAGCATTACTGTGTTCTGTTCCTTTTGGGAAACGCAGCACTTATGGGAAACGTAGCACTAGTCTGTGAGATTCTTACCACAGACATGAGGACCACCACAGTCTCAGACTTATAAATCTTTAAATTCAGCAGACAAACTGTTTATACAATCACAACAGTTTAAAACCCCCAGCAACTTTTCTGAAGTGGTAAATATCTATTATTTGCCCAACAAATTTCCCAACACTGTATTTAAAATGTATTATTCTTCAAGTGTCTTGCAGTCTCATAAGGCAATATCCCTAAATTGCTTCTGATTTCAATCTGGCCCTCATTTTTCCCAATTACAGCCATGAGGGTAGTCTGTACAAAGCACTTGAAGTTCACTTAGTCTGCATTATGTTCCGCCAGCCTGCACCAGCTTCACCCCCACTGTACCCAGCCTTCTCACAGCTGGCCGCCATTACTGAGAGATATCGCTCTGGGGTTGTTTCCACCCACTGAGCAAAGGGATCACTTCTGACCCCAACAAGCTCTTACAAAAAGGAAAAACTTCATTAATGCAGATCCTCGTCGGATCTCGTAGTGGAGATTTGTGGTTCTGTATAAATACAAGTAATTCACAAATTTGTTTTGGGCTAAAAAGACTTGGATTAAAAAAAACAACACACTGTAGTTGTCATTAGGGATGGGCGATAGGACCAAAATTGTATGGAATTTTCTATCACAGTAGCAGTAGAAAATATTTTTTTAATATTTTTATTTTTAGTTTATATCAGATTGTATAACTAATGTTCAAAATAGTATAGTCAGAAAGACTGTTCAATGATCAAAAGAGACAGTAAAATATACGTATGATGTTACAAAAAAAGTTTATATTAATATTTCAAATAAACACTCTTCTTTTAAACTTTTTATTCATCAAAAAATCCTGAAAAAAATTGCTTTGTATGGTTCCACAACACTAATAAACCAGCAAAACATTGATAATAGTAAGAAATGATTCTTGAGCACCAAATAAGCATATTAAAATGATTTTCTAAAGGATCATGTGACACTGAGACTGGAGTAATGGCTGCTTAAAAATCAGCTTTGCCATCACAGGAATAATTACATTTTAAATATAGTCAATAGAAATAAGTTATTTAAATTGTAATAATATTGTAAAATATTACTGTTTTTATTTTTAAAATAAATTCAGCCTGTAAAATATCATGTAATTTTCCAACATTCTAGTGACTTAAATTCTTCAAAAAAATTTAAGTGTCTCACAAGAAAAAACAAACCAACAAATAACCCCGTACAGAAACAACTTTACATAATGTCACAATAGGACTTAAAACAATAACATATTAAAAATAGAACTTGATGAGCCAATATTTCAAGTCATTAATAAATAAACACCAGGCTTAGCATGGCGCAACACATCAAAATGAAACCACTCCTATTATAATCAACAAAGCAGTCTACATTGGAAAACTATGCTATAGTTTTCCATTTAATCTTGGATTTTTTTTTAAGTAGTAGAATCTCCACCAATTGACATATCTACCATCATACTGTCCAGCCCTACTTGTCAGTTTTCCTCTACAAAAGTTTGGAGGCTTGAGGCAACCATTAACAGTGGAAACTACATAATCACTAAATGACTTTACAGATGCTGTCCAAGCAGAAAAAGTAACAAGTTTGGTTGAATTTCAAACATATTCCTAGCACAGGACGAAAGAAACTCAAAGACAAACAAACAGTGCCAAAAGGGCCGTAGGGGGTGATTGAGACAGCTGTGTTGATTGGGTGTGCTTTTCTCCATCCACAGAACTTCAAAAGAACAGACGGCAAACACAAGGCATGGGCCCACCCAAATCAAGGTGTGGATGAGTGCATCTTAAAACCAACATCCTTGATTTCAAACGCTCCTAGAGGACGAGCATTTGTTGAAAGTTGTAAAAGAAAAGATCACAAGGAAGAGCGAACCCTAATCGCCACTCCAACAAAACACCTGGGAGAAACGGCAAACGGCACTCTTGCTCTCAGTTAACATCTGGAAGCCTTTGACTTCCAAACCTCTCCCCACCCATGCCCACAAGACTACTTATAGCAGTACACAGCATGACCCACATACTCTGTGTGTGTGTGTGTGTGCACGAGAGAGTGAACATGTGCCCCATAAAAGTATGCTGTTACTCATATAGAAGACTGCTGCGGCTCGCAGCTTCACTCTCCGATGCCATTTCCATAGCAGTAACATCTGTAGTGGATTCCCTGAATGGGTTTGTCCCAGGACTCTCCAATCTGATAGAACACTCTAGTCTCTGGCTCCTGGCACTGATCTGGAAATGGAAATCGGAGTAACACGGTCATTATCCAATCATTAGTTCGGTCATTTATAGGGAACAAGGCTAAAACTGCTGATCCTAAGGCTCCAATTTGGAGGAAAAGACACTCTAATTGTTTCAAGAAATGTTCAATTAAGCAAATGAAGGCAAATGTCTCATTTCACTTCTAATTGATGAAATCCTAGAAGTGGCTGGCTTACCGATAGCGTCACACTTCCAGCGTCCACGGCCTTGACCGAAACAAGTGCAGTTCATCATGTAGCCTTCGTCATGCTGTTTAGTAAAAGTTTGATTTACTTCGTAGGTCAAATTATCCACAATGCACTGGTCTGAAGATGAAAAGACATATATGTACATTTACACAAGGATGCATAACTTCATCCATTACAAATGGGAGAGAGAAATGACAACTCTCACCTTTGAGTTGAGAGTAGGCGATGCAGCTCCATTCTCCACGGCCACTGCCCACACATGTACAGCGCATCATGTGACCCAGAACATCATGGCGTCTATCCCATTGATCTCCCACACGATACATTACACCCTCACCAGTGGTACACACCTCCTCATGAGCTGATGAAAACCGTTCATCATTAACACTTACATCAGTAAACAGCAGAAATATATTTAATCATTCACTTGTAGCTCCTGCGATGTTGACATTGTTCACAAACTTCTAAATTATCCTGAACTGTCCTGGAAAAGATAACCAAACTTCAAGGCTGTTCAGCCAATGAGATGAGCATATATCTGTTTTGGGGGCACTTGAGAACTTCCTAATTGCAACCCTCTAAAATCCTTCAAGAACAAGAATTAGCATGAGTCAGGAATGTGGCAACTATAATACAGTATATTTATATAGCGCTTTATACAATAATGATTGTTTCAAAGTAGCTTCACAGTAATAAACAAGAAAAGAACAGTATTAATGATGCAAAGTTCTTGAATTATGAAATAAATACAATTTCAACCGTGAAGCAGATCTTGAAAGGCAATTGTGTCTATTCAGTTCAATTTAGCTCAATGTTGATTCAGTCGAGTTCAGTGACAGTGTCAACATTGCGAAGTTCATTCATTCAATTCTATAAAGCAGCTCTACAGAAAACAATAGTATTATTATTCAGTTCAAGTCAGTTCAGTGTTGATTCAGTTGAGTTCAATAATAGTGAAAGTTCATCAAATTAGGAAACAAACTTAATTCAGCAAAAAGTAGCTCTACAACATCAGAGTAAAAATTTAGTTTGAGGATGAAAAACTCAATCCAGTTAACTGAATTGTTTTTAATGACCTAAAGAGATCAGTATAATTAATCAGTTAAGTAATTTGGGGGTCAATTAGGGTCAAACAGCTACAACTCAATCCTAATGACCATAGATCCAAAAAGCTCAAGGCAGTGCCTCATAATCAGCCTGGGATATCTCTGATTGGTGTATCTGGTAAATAAAAGGGGATGAGAGCGAGGAAATCTCTCCAAGGTTTAGAGTGGAGGAGGTTACACAGCCGACCCTGGAGACCAGCCAAATGTATATGCTCCACTGCCAACCAGACTCTGGTCCAAAGCCAACCTCCCCTCCGTCTGCAGTCCCGCACAGCCGAGGGGCCACGGCTATCACAGAAATGTGTGCTTAAACAATAGCAGAAACTTTGTTTTGAATATTCAGTACAGTAAGTAAAAACCTACAAATCCAGATATTACTTGTACTGAAAACCAAAACTGTTGATGCTTGATAATTGTTCCTGTGTCGAGACAAGTATCTCTGCCCCCTACAAAACCAACACTATGGGGCAACACAAAGAGCAGCTCTGGTTTCAATCTATGTCAGATCACTGAATCTCACCACTATCAATAAACTCCCCAGGATTTGCTTGGCTGTAACTGGCACCCTGGTGATAGAGAAACCCATCAAAGCTCAGTCAGAAGGAGGTGTTTATGTAAATATGGCTGAATATGTGCCGAGTGATTTTTTTTTTTTCTCATAGTTAACATCCTCATCTTAACTATTATCAGATCTCCTCCCATACAGAGCACTGCATAAAATGGCTTTTTCTAGCTTATGTATAAGTTGTCTCGTTTCCACTCACTTAATTTTGACTTTTTTTCTGAAAACAAGACAATCATTTTTACTTGTCTAGAAAATCCTTCTTGATTTAAGAATTTAGATATTTTGGCTGGAAACAAGACAAAAGTTCTAAGCTAGAAAAGCATTTTTTGCAGTGAGCACAAGCTGATTGAAAAAGCTGTGAGACGCATGTAATGACACTTAATTTATCTATTCAGTCTTTTTGCTAATATGCACAAAGTAAGGAAAAGAATGGGGTCTGGAATGCGATGTTTAAGATGAAAATGATGTGCTCAAGGCACGATATTAAGATCCAGGACCGTTAGAGGGCTAAAGTGCTTTCATTACATTAGAATTCTCCAGCTTCCTATGTTCCAAGCTCCTGTCAAGTCCTAACATGTTACCCTCTCTTTCTCTCTGGCTCCAACATTTATTGCTAGTGTAAAACTGGCACTTACCTGCCATGGGACAGAAGCCAAACCGCTGCTCACGGTCATTGTTATAAGTTGTGCCGCACCATTTCATGCCATCTCTCCTGCCGTCAGCAGTGCAGTCAGTGTAGTTACGGCCATTGTAAAGGTATGGGAAGTGACAGAGTGCACCATTGGAATTTCCCCCTCTGGTTGTGACCATAACTAAAAATGAAGATATTTACCAATGAAAAGCAGTAGCAGTTTCAAGGAAAAGTTTCAACTTCCAATAAATTTATGACAGGAACAGTCACCAAAGGGTTTGGAGTTAAGAGCCTTGCTCAAGAGTATAACTGTGATGAGAGTACATTAATACTTTATTCAGAATGCATTAAAGTGACCAAAAGTGACAGCAAAAGCATTTATAATGTTGCGAAAATGTGGATTATAAATGCTGTTCTTTTAAACTTTCTTTTCAACAAAGAATCCTGAAAATTATTAAACTGTTTTCAACACTGAAAATGATAAGAAATTTTTCTTGAAACCAAAATCGCTATTATAATTCTTTTTTAAGGATCATGGAACTGAAGACTGGAGTAATAATGCGTGAAAACTGCAGTGTTTGCCAGAACAGTATTTTTTTATTTAACTGCTTTTGCTGTATTTTTGATCAAATAAAAACCGCTTTGGTGAGCATAAGAGACTTCAGAAACATCAAAAAGTTTTACTGACCACAAACTTTTTCAGGAATGTATATAAACTTACCATTATTGCTGGTACAGAAGGAGTACTTGTAGTCTTTCTCAAAGTCGGATGAGGTGCTGCACCAGAGCTGCCCATCACTGCGTCCCTCAGACGTGCAGGAGTAGAACGTTTTCCCCATGAACACAAAAGGAAACGCACACGGCTGGCCACCTGAGCTCCCACCATACACCTGGAACTGGTTCTCTGCGCACACACACACAAGCACAGCAATCAATCTAAATGAACACTGATCATTTTATCAACAATGACATAAACGTGATAAATCAAGACACGAACCTGGCTCTTCACAGCTGACACCGTTCCCCAAGCAGGTACACAACATCTGTTTGCTGCCCTGGGTCTTGATCCAGCGCATGCCCAGGGAGTAGGAAACACCTGCGTCTGTCAGACAGGATCCCTCAGTGGGGTGTTCAGGCACCGCCTGTGGCTGGTACACTGCAGGCTGGACATTGGTCACCACACGAGACCCAGTACCTAGTGCACAAAATAACACATGAGGATACATGTTTTGCCTCAACCAGTCTGCCAGGGCCCACTAGGGGGCCTCTAAAAACATCCAGGCACACCCCAAATAGTCTTAAAATTATTAAAATTGATTTATATCAAGATAATTTTAGCTAAAAATAAAGATATACAGTTCTCAAATTAAATAGATTGGACATCATGATATTCAGTCATGAAACGTTGATGCTAACCTGAGCCACTCATATTCTGTTAATGGGAAGATCATCAGTTAATAATGATTTCTGCCTCTTGCACAAAGCAATTGTATTATTTCAAAACCCTTGTTATAGAGGGCACTGTTCACATTAATACAGACTTGTTTTTAGTGGGGGGGTTGGCGCTTGACAGATGTGGTCACTATGAACTGTCACATGAAAATTGGCTGTGTGATAATTCTCCAAAAATACAGCAAGGGCTTGGAAATACATGAGAGTAAGCAAATAATGACAATTTTTTTATCTTTCGTCAGTGATACTTTTTATATATATATATAACTCTCAGAAGATTTTAGCATGGTATTGACAATGTTAATGTTTTTGGTCTTGGCGGAACAGATCTGCTACGCTGCTGCCGAATTGCTGCTGCTGTTGGTTATTGCATTAGTTGTAGATTATTGCTGCTGCTGCAAACAAGTACAGGAACTTGCTACTCTGCAAATGCATTTGGCGATATGGTGCCGTGAGTATTTAAGACATGCTGCTACTGCACAAATAGCATATAAAATATAAGATCTATACAGGTGGAGCTGGGGAAGGTGAAGGGTTTCAGAGAACTCTAAAAGCGCGCTGCAGTAATCTCAAGTGAATGCTAGCCAGCCGTATAAATACAAGGCAGTAAGCTCATTAGCTGCATATGCAGCATAAACCAATCAGCTTGTGACAAGTCGTTTAACTCTCTGAATATCCTCAGTTACGTTAACAACCCATCAGCCTGCGCCATCTATAGTTTCATGACTGAACTATATATTTATATAATACTACAGTATTTTGAGTTAACCTTTACTTTTAATTTTAAATTTTAACTGAATTTTTTTTAATTTGCCAGTTTTTTTTTTAATTTTAAGGTTTTCATCTAATATATATATTGTATTCAGATTTATTTCAATTAACAAAAATGTGAGGTTCTTACCCCCAGGCTAGTGGGTGCATTACGCAGTCCTCGTCGACTTTCCACTCTCCACGTCCATTTCCTGTACACAAACACTGTAGCACGTGCCCACGAGAATCCGTCTTGCTCCACGTGTCTCCAATCCGGTAAGAAGTGCTTGTGTCCTGGTCGTTACAGCGATCTGTGATGCACACACAAACATACAAAGAAGATGTTTCTCATCAGAATCATGTTGCGGTTAAGCTCCTCTAAATAAACAATTTTTGAAAAACACAGTAAGGTAAAACATTTTCCCTCTTCTAGCCAGTTAAAAAGTCCTTGCGCTGGAGCCAGAGGGTTTAACTGCACTTTGAGTGGATAAATAAAGTGAAATCCAGTTGGATAGATGGGAGATTGGGAAAGGGAGTTTTGCGTGCTTTGGACTGTTCCATTATTCTAAAAAGGATGGAGTTCTTACTTCTGGATGTGCATGTAATACGTCCACTTCCTTCTCCTAGGCAGGTGCAGTCCACGATCATCCAGCCTTGGTAGGGTTTCTCCCAGGTCTCACCAACCATGTAGGATGTGCCAGCTGCATTGTCATAACAGCGCTCCGCTATCAAGAAAAAGAAAAAAAAAATGGTTTTAATAATATGATGATGTTAATACTATTACTTATATGATGTATCTCAGTTCCTTTCCATCATGTCCAAAACCACTATATTTCATTTAAAGAGCTCATTAAATCGCTTGATGATTGCAGTTTCTTGCCTGTGTCAACATATTTCGTATTGAAACAGGAAATTTGGGTGGGACATATTGGAGGGATCAACCCCATTAAAAACAAAATAGCTGATTGTTTGCGACAAAGCCACGAACCATGACTTGATACTTACTAGCAGGTTACAGTTGGTATTAAGGGGAGGGACATTCTTATTCTAGAAAGCATTTGACTGGACAAAACTCTGTAGTGCATGATATAGTTTTGGTCCGTTTTAAATTGTGTATATTGGCTAAAAATGAAATTTCCTAATGTTTTGCTAAAGTATACTATCATATATATCATAGCAAACACACAGACAAAAAGCCACAAAATTCCTGGTTCTTTAAATGCTCAAACTCACCAACAGGTTTGCAGGTCCACTCTCCTTTCCCATTTCCCAAACAGATGCACTCCAGCATGTAGTCTCCAGTGTCATGGGGTCTCCTCCATGTGTCTCCAATTTTGTAGGAGTGCCCTCCCTCATGACAGCGGTCTACAACAGAGGCCAAGTAGGTAAACAGCAGCACAACTCCAAAAAGCGTAATTTCCAAAGTGCCATTAGGTAAAGTGAAGGAAAGTTCCAGTCTACCCACTCGCAATGGTGCAGCTGATTTTCCCTCGGCCAGAGCCAATGCAAGTACAGTCCCAGATCATCCCATCCTTGGGCCTCTCATAAGTCTCTCCAACCCGATAGGAGCGATCGTTTACTTTATCATAGCAGGTTTCCTCAGCTGGGAACAGACATGGACTTTGTTCTTCATACTATTCAGAGTTAACACTTCAAACTTAAACTGGTCAAATGCAATATACGTTTACATGCATATAAATGGTTATTCATTTAACCAAGTTAGGAAATATTCATCCAAGTACAGTACTCCAAGGGACAAAACCAATGTAAGAGGACTCACCATCAGGCTTTGATTTACACTTTATAGCAGAAACTCCATGACAAGTGCAGAGCAGTGTGCTGCCCAGATAACTGCGCTCCCACTGCTCTCCAACTCCATAAAGCTGACCATTCTCAACACAGTCATCTGCAGAGGACACAACCGAACCCTTCTAAGCAATATTTTAGAACCCTTCTCTACATAAACCTCGATCACACAAAGAAGAAAAAGAGGATCCCTAATGTACATTTTCCAGCGTTTAATTAACCTGCGTGCGTAAAACCAAAAATACGCTACTAAATTTACCGTATCAAAGGATCAAAACAAAAACGAACACATGGACAATCGCATACCTTGGGACACGGATGACACCGAGTGTTCCTGAGCTTGTCTCCTATGTTTCCCCGTTCCTTTCGGCATACACTGCACAGTGCAGGCGAGCAAAGCCACTGCCAACGCCGTGCCCAACGGGCCACCGGTCATTTTTACAGGTGAGATGAAACACAAGTATACCGAGAGTTAAACCTTCCTTTCCTAGCAATGGAGGCTCGAGGAGACGCAGCAGTCCAGTGGCTGAGGGATTCAGATTCACCACAGCCTCTTCAAGTCTCCAGGTTCCCTCTCTGTGCGTTTCTCTCCCTATGCGTCCTGCCCCTCCTGCTCTTGCACGCACCTCTGTGGAGAGCTCAGACATGCGGAGCGCTTTTATTTGACCTCCACATTCCGCCCTGGAGGAGGATCTACCCCTGCACACGCGGAGGAGAGCCACACAGACAGACCCAATCTGAAGCTCGCTTTTTGCGTTCAAAGTTTAGGCTAATAATTAATTCAAACACTTGCAAACAACCACTGCCAGTGCAGTCACATTTTGTTTCATAAATATTGTTGTGCCTCTAATCCAATACGCCAGTGTTCAGTAATTACCCAAATCTGTCAGTTTAAGAAAGCCTGTGACTACTAATCTAATAGAGATCATGCTACATTTGGAGTGCAAAAAAATGTCCCATGTCCCATTAACAGATGGTTCAGGGCGCTGCATCCATCTGAAACCAATTATACAACTCTTAACTTTAATAACACTTCTCTGGTGGTAAAATAAAGTCATTCTCATTTTACTGCCACCCTTAGAAAGAAATAAAGATTGAAAGAGGACTCATAAGACAGATGTAAGTAGGAAATAAAAGACAAATAAATTGCTATGACTTTCTTGGCTTTAGCTTAGTTTAGTAGTCCTTCAAGCAAGCCAAGAGGCTGAAATTTGAATATGTTCTTCTAAAGGCAACCATCTGATACTCTCTAAAGTTTCAAGACCCTGGAACATCTCATGGACTGCTTGTAGAATACCTGCAAATGCATATATAAAGGCCTAGTGCAGCCGCTTTGACATTTTATAAATGTCTTCCCAGCAAGACTGAATCTTCGATATGTTGTCAGTAATATAGAAAAAACATTAGGCTCATTATTTTATTTGTACTAAACTTAAAAAAAAAATGTTACACACTTTAAAAAAAAATTGAGATTGTATCGTTTAAATATGTTCCAAACGTGATAATAATGGTGTCAGTTAGCAGTGACCTTGCTGTGATTTAATATTTACATTTTTTCCAGGTCAAAACTGTTGCTGAAATTAAGTTCATAGTCTCAGTTGCTGGCATGTGTTGTGTTTATACTGTGAAACTATGTTTTTTTTTCTGTTACAGCTTGATGGATCTACTTCTGTCTGTATGCCTTATCTTTAAGACTATCTTGCAGGTCATTCATGGAAATGTCAGCACCCTCTCATTTTAAAACTATACTCCTCTCTCTATATGAATGGAGGCTGCTGTGCTGACAGAACTCCCATTTAAACATCATCAGACTGAAAAAAACGCTTTCTGAGCTTTCTGTGTTTGTAATAATCATACCACCATGTAGTTCAATTCTTCATCTGATGAGAAGAGACAGATTGTTGCTTAACAGATGATTCAGTGATCTCCAGGCCAGATGTTTGGTTTGACTCATGCTTTATTCTACGTCTCCCCACTGCTCCCTCCGCAGTCGCTCTTTACCCTCCACCAAGATGAGTGTAATCTATGCTTATGAGCTGATATGCAAAATATCTCTCTTAATGGGCTTATAAAGACTTCTGTCCACAAAGTCTTAACGACATTTTACTCTTTAAACATCTCAGTTAATCCAGTTTTCTGCTTTGAATTCAGATGACTCTCTCAACACGTTGTTCTCGTGGTTTCTCAAAGCAGCCCATCTTGTAATCAATGAGGTGCATGGTCTGTGTGAATCAGTTTTGATTTTCCCAAAATGTGTCTGTTTATGAGCACATGTTGAGGTTGGTCTTCCTGTGCTCTGGTTTCTCTCTGAAACCACTGACAGTAGTGGGTGGCAAATGTTGTTCTTGTTTGGGGATTTTTGTGGAAAGTAGAGAGGTTTCAGAGATTGAGCCTAAAGCTGCTGCATCATGGAGGTGAATGCACTAAGAGTGAATCCAGGAGATCTGACTCCTCTAACAAAGGTCTGGATATGCGAGCACATCTGGCTGCATTTGCGATGACTCAATGGTTGACTCAAAGCCAGTGTTTTTGTGCATAGCTGCATGACAATATTCCAGAAACAACCATAGTCCATGAAAATGCTGACAGTTGACAGATGTGTTCAGGAATGTTATGTTTTCAAATAAAACTAACCAGGAGTAGTGGATAGAGAGATAATGGTTCTGTTTCTAAGACACAGTAAACAAAACAAAACTTTTTTTTGTTTTTACAGATAAAAGTCATTTTAATGGAATTTTTTTTTTAACAAATCTACTATTATAATTTGATAATTAGATTAAAAGTGCATGTTACCTATATGGTCAAAAAGTACACAACCATTCAAAAGTTTGGGTTCAGTAAGATTGTCATATTTTTGAAATAAGGCTTACACTCACCATGACTGCATATATTTGATCAAAAATACAGTAAAATTCGTAATATTGTGAAATATTTTTACAATTTCAAATAAGTCTTTTCTATTTGAATATATTTTAGAATTATTAAAAGCTGAATTTTCAGCATCATTACTTCAGTCTTCAGTGACGCATGACTCTTCAGAAATCATTCTGATATGCTGATGTGACTGTATTTTTATGGAAACTGTGATACATTTTTCAGCATTATTTTATGATTACTTTAAGAGAACAGCATTTATTTGAAATAAAAATAAGTAACAATATAAAATGTCTATACTATCACTTTTGACGAATTTAATACAACCTTGCTGAATAAAAGTATTGCTGGAATTTCACTGTAGAATCATGTAAAAAATGCCCTTTTTGTAAGTAAATAAGCCCTCTTATTTATATTGACCCTTGACAAATCATTCTAAACACAATTCCGCACCATTTTGCTTGGTTTTTGTTTTTTTGCTTTTATATAAATATACACTGTATATATTTGTATATAAGTTGCACTAAATACAAATACATATAAAACAAAAACTGTGTCCGCCTTCATTTCAGGCTGCAAAGCAACAAAATATGATTATTTAAAAGGGGGTAATTCTTTTCTATAGCCACTGTTTGTGATCTATCATTATGGGGCCTTCTGTTTTATCACCTATATTGACAAACAGTTGAGGAGATCAGTCTTTGCCCAGTTTTTGCCACAAGTAGACAGATGAGGTATTTTCATACTTACTGCTCAAACAGTAAATAGCTGCCGTGTGCGATTTCCAAGATAGCCACCAAGCAAAATTATGTGCCTTAATGGGACAGGACTTTGATGATGAGTAGTCTAAGCCATTTTTAATCTCTACATCTCTGCTGCAGTATACGACATCATTCTCCCAGAGGAAAGGGGCGGGGTACAGCTGCAACCCCCATCAGTTTACCCAGACTGCACTAAACCCCTACTGCCCCCACTGAATCTACAAGATCACATCTAACTGCCGTTTTCTGCCTCCCAACACACTTTTTTCTAATGCCATCTGAAGTAGTTTTAGCTCTAGTAGGTACGTGTTGTGGCCCGAAGAGGGATGCACATGTATTATGTGCACTAAAATTAATGTTTGTTTTTTTTAAATTCTGAAATGTGTGCAGTTTTCTTCTAAATAAAAATGCTAATCATAGTACAATGCTTGTGTGGTATAGTTATCATCTATGGATCTGTCAGAAGTGGCAATGGGCAAAGTAAGCCACAAATTTATCAAATTACTTGCCAGAGGAACTAGAGGGAGTTTCTAGTCGGTTAGAAGGGTGTTTGTTTATTTGAATAATTTGTCCATCATGCCAAAGCAGCTTCCGTTCTGATGTCATTGTTGTCTGTATGTCTCTGTGCACATGTGATTTTTGCAGTTAATTATAGAGCTGGCGAAAGGTCAGAGGGTAAAGAGCTCATCACGTCTCAGACACACATACTTTCTTTACTTGCATCACCATGACAACCCAGATGTGCGTTTAGTCAGGGATGTCTCAGAATTTCCTTTCCATAGTCTGAAACACTGCACGGAGGACGGAGATTACCCCAAGTTACAGCAAAACACACCGAGAACTTTAGTGACAGGAATGCTTACTAAGTTGAGTCACAGAAGACATTTTTTTTTTTTTTTGTCATTTCAGAGGAAAACTGCTGCAGAAAAGAAAGTGGCTGGAGTTTGTGGGCGGATGTTCACATAGATTTTTTTCCCCAAAGCTTTGCTTTAAGGCAACACCGTTTTACAGCCCTGAGAACACAATCTGCTAGTGATTTATGATTTAGCTTTGGTCAGACTTTTCCTTCATTAACCCTCATGTTCTGTTCAGATTGACCTCACTGTCTTATGTTTGGGGTCCCAGAGACCCCAATGGATTTCCAAATATATCTTTTAATGCATTTACACACATACCAGGTGTATACATATATATATATATATATATATATCACACCTATTAGCTTTAACCCCGTTGGCTATATCACCAAATATCATGCAATGTAAGAAATGGTGACCTGTTATCCTGTCTAGTCTTAAGATTGTTATATATTGTCGTTTGGGTAACAGTTTCGACCAACGTTTCAAATTTTGCCACAATGTGTTGCGGTGGTCACCATAAAAACTGCAAAAGGTAACATTCAAAACCTAAAAAAAATCACATCAAAATAAACAACTAGGATTGCAATGCTTCCGCACCTCAATTAATTTTTTTTTTTTATAAATAATAATAATTACATATTACTGTAAATAAAAAAAGGACTACTAAGTAATATATATTATAGCAACATAAAAAAGATTATATACAAATTTATTACATTATCTTATTATTTTATCTGGGGAACTTTGGCCTTGTCCACACGAACGTGGTTATTTTTAAAACTGCAGCTTTTTCTATGCGGTTTCGCCGTTCGTCCACATGTTCGTTAAACGCAGCACCAGTTTACTGAAACTGAACATTTTTTAAAACGCCTGCCAGGATGAAGATTTAAAAAAATTCTGGTTGCAGTGTTATCGTGTAGACGCGAAACCGGAGTTTTTTGCTTGTGACGTCAGAGCCTGCGCTGTAATCTCCGCCTACTGGAGGCTTTTTCAGGCTTCTGATTGGCCAACAAGCCTTTACGGTTGAGATTATATCGCCACATTTTGGTTTGGCATGCTCTTGACAGTGCTTCATAGCATGCGTTTACATTTTCATGTGGACAGAGATTTTTTTTTAAACGGAAGAAGGAAAAGCTCCGTTTATAAAAATACCCGTGTACGTGTGGACATGGCCTAAGCCCTAAGAATACAGAAACAACATGAAATTTTGCTGATGATCAGTTTTCATATAACTAGGGAAAGTCAAAAATTCTCAGTGTGATACTTTTGAGTATCAAAATCATCAGAAATGATCATTTTCAGGGCCTTGGGGTTCTTAAACAGAACATAAGAGTTAATAAACAGAAGTTTCAAATATATATTTTGCATGTCTTTTTACTAAAGAAATGTTGCCTAATAACCTAATAACATAACGGTTCTGTCTTTAGGGGTGGAGTGAACAAACCACAGTGTTTTGCAACAATGGAAATGTTTTGTGGAAAGAGGAGTGGGCGGAGGGGAAAACTCCTCAAATGAGGCCAGGGTGAATCCAGCAGAGCCCCTGCTGAGATGATAAGGTGACCCTTTATCCGTGATGAGAGGTGCCTTCACCACTGATCACAATCTCATCCCAGACAGCCCTCTTTCACAAAACAATGGCTGATTATTTTTGTCCTGAGAGATGATCTGATATAGGCAGGTCACTGTTACCTGGGTCTGCACCTACCTGCCTACAGCTGCACTCAGTCCACCATTCCAGCAGTATTAGAGAGGGAGGGAAACATCGCTGGCAGTCTCTGGCTGTGTCCTCTCCTATCCTGTTTAATGAAACTAAATCATCCACAGATAACAGCATGGGAGACAGTCCTCATAGTAATGTTTGTCATAAATCACACAATAACACTGATGAAGACTTTTCCTTTTTTTTATCCTAGATTAACTTTAATACAGTATCTATCACATATACAAGAACATCTTCACCTTATATAGTAATGTGCTAAATGTAAACTGATACCTGGTTTAGAGAGATACATTTTAGAAGAAGCGTTTAAGTAACACACACTCAACATAGAAGTTGACATTACATACAGCAATAAATAATGCCTCTATTAAACTGTTAGATGTATAATGGAACTCATGTTGACAAAGGACAGGCTCTCAGCCACTATGTGCTGTGTGTTTGGTGAGCTGCTGGTGCAAATTGATCAATGGCAACTACGCATTAAAGCTATGTTTAAAATCCTAATAGGTGCGTAAGTGCCTACTAAGCACTCATAAAGGGCTTGTTTACTTTATGAGTTCTTGGACCTTTAAGGAAAATCTAATCTTGTTAGTTCCTGGCATGCAGTATGGAGAGTGTCTTCAATTGTTATTGTTTCTCAGATGTTTCCCAGAAGAGTACTGCTTAATATTCCACCGGGTTGAATTTACAGGATAGTGAGTAAGATGCATTTTAGGAAAACTGGCAAATAGTTTCTAGCAAAAACAATGAGTTTTTGAAACCGATAACAAAAAGTCAGGACAGACTCGAGCACACTAAACCCTATAAACTACTCAAACCATTGAAATGAAGGATGTGCATGAGTGGAACTATTACTCAGTGCCATAATTCAACCAATGTTATGTCATAGAACAGGGTCTGTGGCCAATTTGAGTGGAAACCCTGAGACATGGATAAACACCTGCACGTCATTCCAGATGGTGCTGCGGAACTGCAGAATTTCCTTGCATTGGAAAGCCAAGAGTGTAGAGTGACAGGCATCAAGAGGAAAATTTGTGGAGTTCTTTATGACACTCTGAATCATGGCGTTTCCATCTTTAAAATGATTCTTTCACCACCCACTAGGGTTGGAGAGTTGGATGAAGCTCCCAGAAGGCATTTAATTCAAAATGACAAAAAACATGTTTATCTTGTCAATGAATCTCTCTGTGTCATTGTACAATAAAGGAATGACATAATTTCATAAAGTCTTGTGGTGTGAAATAAATCATAAAACCCATATTGGAAATGAAGATTTCTTTCACAATTTGAAATACACCTTAATAAAATGAGGACATGATGTTTATGTGCCAAAAAGACATTTGGTTGAACAGCACTCTAAGAGAGTTCATGTTTATTATACCAGCACTGAGACCTTTCACTGTTTGTATCACTGCACTCTTCCGTGTTCACTGGATTTCAGACCAGAGTATGTGAGCAGCATGGAGTGGAAGCAGAGTTTCCCTGCAACAAGGGTGTTTGATTGACAACATGTCTGTTTTCTCTTTTCACGTTATCACGTGAACCAGAATTCATCTTGAGCCGGCTTTATTTTATGCATTGCTTGATGACATGCAAAACATTTTGACTTTTAAAAAAGTATCGCCTTCTTGTTTACTGTATAAAAAAGTAAGGACAATTTCTCAAAAACATTTACTTCATAATGAGATTTTACTCCCATTTTCAATTTTTTTACTTCAATGAAAGGTTAGATTTTTGTGAATTTTTTGAAAGAAAATGTAACGGATAAACAATGCTGATTTATTTTCACAGCATTCTCATATTTAGTAAGGGTGCAAGTAATTCTGACCAGGACTGTATTAATCATTGTCAAGTCACAATCCAAAATAAACACATCTAAAGTACATTCACAACCAAATTCTGGACACATTCTCAGTGGTTTCCCAGGAGTGTAAAAGTTGACTGTTAATGTAAGGTGAATGCTAAATGCACGTTATTGATCTTATTATAAACAATTCCTCTGTCCATTCCTTAAATGTTTTGTCTTCTCTTTCTTAAACTCTGCCCTTTTCTTAAAGTCAAAAGCTTGCATTTATATCTGCCTCCGTCTTTTTATGTCTGTTGTAAATATTTGACAGTTTTCAGGTTTAGCCTTGAAAATGACTGTGTTTCTCATTTGTTTGCACAAACTGATGTCAGAATTATTGTCTTTGGTATAAATTACATGTCACTGCAGCAGAAATAGCCCAACCACCTAAACACATTCACTTGCAAATTCTATGAACCCTTATTATGTGAAAGGCTGTGATATGTTATTAACTTTTAGAATTCATATGAATTTGACTTTTTTGTGTTTTTAAATACCACATCTGTCAGATATTCAGTCAGCATTGGTGTAAATGGCGATCTGTCTCTTCTGATCATCGGATCACCCAGGGCGGTTGTTAATACCAGGTGTACACAGGGCCTGAGGCTAACGGGCCCACCAAGTCAACAAAGCAGCCTCACCCACCTGCCTGTAAGATAGGCCTTATTTAAACCTTCTTCCTGTTGAATTTATTACATGTTTCGTAAGATGCCTGCAGATGAAAGGCTCCGTTATGTTTTTTCTCACCATCTTATTTTGCTTGTGGTGGTGTGTGTGTGTGTGTGTGTGTGTGTGGTGTGTGTGTGTGTGTTTGTGTGTGTGTGTGTAATACTGAGAGATGTTTAAAAAGATTAAAAATCTGCCCTGAAGTTTTTAGGCTTGAATTCTTCATGGCCACCTCATACATACCATCACTAGCTCTACAGGCAAGATGCTACAAAGCAAAAACATTTTTTTTCAATACTTGTTAAATTTTGAGAATACCTCTTTTTTTCTGAATCTGAAAATAGTCAACAGTCAGAAAAAAAAATGAGAATAAACACAAGAATAAACATAATAACCATGACAATGAAATTTATAAAATCAAGGCAATGATATATGAACAAACCTCTTTGTAAAAACCTTCAGAATACAGAAAATTGTAAAGTTTGCTGTATGTAAATGCTGCTAAAGTTGAGATTTCTGGCTCAGTGCAGGAGAAAAAAAAGAGAAAATGCTGTTTTACAGAGACTTACAGAGATTTTTAGTGAAATCTACAAACAAAAATCTATAATAAAATGAACACTTAAAAGTGTGTTTTTGTATGTTTTTCCATTAGTTTGAAACAACACTTTATGAAAAGCAACATAGCTCAAATCTTAAAATTGACCAATGCATGAAAATGCATTTATTTTCTGGCTGTTGACAGTATTTTAAGGGGCTTTCACACTGGAGGAACCTTTTCATAGTTCCTAGAACTGATGGTGGGAGTTTCCGGGGAACCGTCCTGGAGCATAGTTCCTATGTTCTTAGAACTACCCAGTGCAAAAGCCCCTTTAGTTAAATGTTTTACCCTATTGACCTTAAGGGTCTTGCCTTAAAGGGATTCTTTTTAGCATAACCCAGTTGGTTACTTTAGATTCTCACTGTCAAGAGTTGATTTGGAAGAGTCAGCTACATGACTTCTACCACTCTAATCTTTCATTATGATGAAGACTGACATGTCTATAGCCCCTAAACTCTGATGACAAAAATCACACCCATCAAATGGCTTAAAACAAATGCTAATTGCATTTATCACAGATTTTGTGGGTGTGTTTGCATTACCTGATTTACCTAATTCCTTTAGTAAATCAGGCACTACAACAACACAGATAACCTATTACCAATGTCCCTTGAGCAAGCACTTGCTCCAGGGGTACTGTTCTTGTGATAAGAGCTCATTACTTGGAGTGAATGAGAACCTGCTCAGTTTTTGGTGAGGGTGTCCCATTTCAAAAGCAAGCAAGCAAATGTGCAGTTTATATAAGCAATTCTATGTTCAGGAACTTCAAATCTCTCTTGTGAGGGTTTAAGACCCAAATTAAATAAAAACAGAAATAAAGAAGCTCAGACAGAAGGTTAAAAAAAACTAATCTGGGAATTGCAACTAGAAACCCCTATAGGAGCCAGAGAACACATATCTGAATGACCACGATGCAATGACCGCAATACAACAAACCACACACTAATGCAGTTTCTACAATGTGTGTACATGGATTAACAATCGTTGCTCCACTGCCATGCGTTTGCTTATGTTTGAATTCAGTGATGACGTGCTTGCTATGCTATCATAGCTTCACATTACGTTTCTGGAATTGCAGGTGAATTAAATATTTCATGAAACATTACCTCAATGCTTCACCATCATTTAGTTGAGGTAAGTATAGAAATTGGTCAGAGATGCTTAGCCTTGAGACGAAAAGTCAGTAAATTATGTGTTATATGCGAAAGGACATATGTGATTCTAAAAAAGGCCCCTTTTTGTCATCGGCTCACATTTTGACCCATTTGCTGCTTTTTCTTTCTTCCCAGGAAACAACCCATTGAGTCTATTTACTCACAGATGCAAGTGGATCCCAACAGAGAGGAGAGCATCCGCTGTGATTATTTGTTCTTTTAGTTTGTTATAAACACCAAGGAAGAAGGGGAGGGAGCATTCTGAAACTCTGTCACGTTCTGACATGCAAATCTGATAGACTGCTGCAGATAAAGCCGGGGTATGAGTCCTGCTCCCCCGAGGAATAAAAAAACTTTTCTGGCACATCAGCATTTACCACAAACTGCAAGGGCCAGTTCGGGCACATCTAGATAAGCTGTTTGCAATTTCTGCTCCCCAGGGGATGAAAATGCAAGGCAAGCGCAACAGGGACTCCACCTTATCAAGTTCCTGACCCACTTCTGCTACAGAGGCATTTCCAGTGATTAACAAACTTGGAAAAGTTACAGTGCAAATTAGATTTTACATTTGTATAAAAAGTTAATCTGAAAGGTTAATGCATTAAAGGAATACTACACCCAAAAAAGAAAATTTGCTGAAATGTACTCACCCTCAGGCCATCCAAGACGTAGTTGAATTTGTTAAACCTTAATGATGGATTTGTTTATTATATACACACAGCATTTACACTTCAGAAGATTCTAACTGATGGACTGGAGTTGTGTGGATTAGTAGTGGATTATTGTGATGTTTTTATCAGCTGTTTGGAAGCTCATTCTGATGGCACCCATTCACTGCAGAGGATCCTTTGGTGAGCAAGTGATGTAATGCTAGATTTCTCTAAATCTGTTCTGATGAACAAACAAACTCATCTACATCTTGGATGGCCTGAGGGTGAGAACATTTTCTGTTAATTTCAGTTAATTGTTCAAAATTAAAGTTCTGTCATCATTCACTGACCCTCATATCATTCCAAACTTGTATGACTTTCTGTGTAATAGAAACTAGGATATTTTGAAGACTCTTTCATCTATTTTTGTCCATACAATGGGCTTGTGTTGTGTTGGACCTCATTGAATTTCAATGTTTGAGACACTATCAAAATATCTTCTATTGTGTTCCACAGAAGTAAGGAAGTCATACAAGTTTGGAACTACATGATGGTGAGTAAAATAATTTTTGGGTGAATTACCCCTTTTATTTGCTTTGAGACTTTGTGGCTTTTATTCAGTCTTCAAAAGAAAGATAATCAGTGTTTTCCACTTGCTTTCGTTAATGGAAAAATCTCACTTTAGATTGTAATTATTTGCTTTGTGCTTTTCCCATTGAGAGATAAATGAGCATTTTATTAAAATAAATAAGCACTTTCTCATAAGATACTCTACTAGGATCAGTCAACTGCAGGCCATAGCTTGATATCAGGGTCCCCACCCCCAACACACAAGACAGTGTAATGACGCATTTAGTGGATTCTCCCAAGTCAGAGGACAACATTTTCAGCGGTCCGCCCTTCAAGAAGAAGATCAAAATGATCAATTTAATGTCTACGTTAAACAATAACTTTGCATTACCTAATGTTTGAACTCAGTGTGGGAAGGAACTCAACTGATTATCCTCAGGCTGTGGAGTTCCCCATGATTTAGGAGAATGCTAAAGCCCTTTTAGGCTAAATCAAAAAGTCTTCACTGTAAACCGCTATGATAAGCTATTGAATTACAAATGCAGAAAGTAGTGTAAAGAGTGAAGAATAAAAAAAACAAGCAAGAAAAAACAGATGTATAAGCTGAAAGAGAGACATAATTATGTAAGATGAGCTACGAGGAGGTTCTCAGGGGGCGTAAAGAGCGGAAACACGCACCACTCCATATCCTTCCTGGAGAATGCTGTAATTACAGATGTTAAAAGTCCATTCTACTTGGGACAAGTTGCTACATGTTAAGACACAAAGTGACCTACTGAGAAGCAGGAATGGCTCTCTCTCTTTCTCTCAGGTTATTTCTCTCTTCAGTATCTCCTCTGACCTTGACTTGCCTGACAAAGCCATGTTGTTTCCACCCCCAATGGGAAGCTGATCAAAGAACAAAGGTCAACACACTTTAAAGCCAACCTGTTAGCGCTTTAGCATTTAGAGTCCCACTTAGAATCCACACCAGTAAATAGAGCCATTGTTAGAGCTAGTTAGTGATGTGACATGCAATAGAACTTCATCATGTGACCCCAGGGAACATTCTGCAATCATGTATGAGATTTGTGTGCAATGGACTATGATTTATGCTGGACAGAATGGCTCGTCTCATCTAAAAACAAACATATGTAGAATTTTTAATCCAGTGGTTTGTCTGTGGGATTCAGAAAAAGTTATTCAATATCATCAAATGAAGTATAATTGCTGATGAACAAACGAATGTCATTTACTTTCTTTGTCCTTCTTTGAGACTGTGTGAGGACTCTCCAATGCAATTTATCATTTTTAAATGGGCAGGATACAACATTTTGTATGCTTTTTGGGCTATAAAGCAATAAGCAAAGTCTGGGAGTTACATTACATCCAAAACAAGAACATAAATAGAAAGTCATCTCTGACATTGTGCAAACTTACACTGCATCTTCAAAAACAAGATTTTCCATGGGAGATTATAGGACAGGAAGTCCACCAGACCTCTGTAACCTCTGTGGATTTTCTGCATGGCAAATGGCAAAACTTAAGCACTTGGTGTTATCTGGTGACCGGCTAAAAAACAGATGAATCTATTACAGTAAGAAGCCCGCAGGAACATTTACTGGCCTGATATGGGTAATATTAGCTGATGCTGATGGGTATTTGTGTAGTGGCTGCTTTCAGAGGGGGCAAGAGGATAAGCTGCAGAGTGATAACAAGCTCTGCTCGACTCAGTCCATGGTGAACAGACAGGAAACTAACAGTCCCTCATGTCCATCTTCAACACCCCCTCAGTCTCCGTACACTTTTCCTTTGTGAAGGACCTACCATGGAAAGCACAGGCCTCTGGAAGGTCATGGGTTTGTCTCCTTGGAGCTTGCGACCTTCAACTTTGTCAAAATAGCATCCATGGAAAGGAATAGGAAGTGAAGAAAAAATATAATGAAAAAAAAAGCTGTTTCCCTTTTTATTTTGTTAAATTTCCATCAGGCTGAATTACACTTTGTGGCTCCTGGGTCAATGACATGACACAAATTTTTTTTGTCTTGTCTATTAATTTAATCCAAAATAAATGCATTTCATATATACAGTGACTTGAATCTTCTAATGTTTTTTTTTTATTATTTACTGACCAATTAAATCTTAATTATTTTGAATTCTTTACTACAGATATTTTCCCCCAAAATTTAAATTGTCATCATTTACTCATCCTCATGTTGTTCCAAACCTGTATGAGTTTCCTGGCAACACCACTAAGGACAAAGTGCACATCATTGATCCTCAGAACTTGGTGCTTCTCCATAAAAGGGATTCTGGGAGAACAAACTATTTTTACACTACGGAGGACCATGTCTTCAATTTGTTGCACATCACAACTGTTGATGCCATTTACAGCAAGTTTATCATACATCGGTGCTATGTGTTCCTCTGCTGAATTCTGGGGTGGACCAAAGAGCCATGGAGAGTTGTAAAACAGGCACAAAATGGCAGTTATCAGCACACATACATGGTGAGGAGATCTATGTGCTGGTGTGAAGTAAAACCATGCAGACCCCCTAATGAAGTACAACACTGCAGACACGGCCGTCACTGGCTGCCTTTTGGTGTTTATGGAGTTTATATGATTTCCCACACCACAGCACAAGACATCCCTGCTTTGCCTCTTCTGAGGTTTGTGTGTCTATACACAGGACCTTCCGTATTCTGCCCCACAGCGTCTCACAAAATGTGTGCTGGAGAGCGAAAAGACGAGGCTGATGTCATGCATATAAATATTTTTGGAGAGTGTATGTGTAGTCTGTAGACCCAGAAAGAGAAGCAGCGGGTTTGCTTAATAAATGATGAAATATAAAGCGTGAAGGCCTGATTGCTGGCACAGAGGAGGGCGACCTCGTCTCTCTAATCGATTACATGCAGGCTGTGATGAATGAATGATGAATGGGGGGGGGGATTAAAAGAGACAGGAAAACTGAAACAAAAGTGAGAATTAGTGAAGCAGCAGGAAACAGAGGACTATAAAAAGGGTTTTAACTAAAAGTTAAAGTTAGGAGTTTGGATAGTGGGAGAGAAAGGCATGGCAGAGATGAATTCAGAGATTAAGAGAAGTTCGTCATGATCCTATGACAGCTATGTGTGTGTGTGTGGGAGGAAAAATAAACCTTAGTACAGGAATTACTGACTTTAGTCATGGAAATTTTGCAGACTTTGGGAAATTCTTTGCAAAATGTACAAAAAAAAATAAAATGTCAAAAGACAGACGTTTGTGCCTGGTTAATACTTCCTGTATGAGGAAAGTTTTGGCTCAGTGCCTGAGTGCCTGATTTAGAGTAAAAGTAGCCTATTCGCTTCTCTGGCTTCACATTCTTCATTGATATATTATTTACATGAGCTTTTTATTAATACTTGATGTATTAATCAATGCATTAATCGAAAGTTTAGCACATTCACAGAAAACAGCTTCCATGTTGCAAATAAGGTGGATAGTTTCCCCCCAAATCTATCATTTATTCACATGTTGTTCCAAAAATGACCAACTTCATTCACTACATTCTTCTGGTCACTTATTTCTGACTTAACTTTTTTTCCTGTGAAGCTTCAAAAAGAATGCAAAAGCACCAAGAAAGTACCATTAAAGTCTTCTAAAGTTGCATAATAACTGTGTGTGAGTGTGAGTGAGAGCTGGAATTTATGTTGTTATTCACTGATAATCTTCTGTTAACCACTGGGGACAGATCATTGAGTTGAACTCAGTTTGTGAACAAATCATTCAGATCAGTTTTGTGAAGTGGATTCAATGAAAAGATCTGACTCAAAATAAAATGGACATCACTACTTCTCTCATGAACATTCATGAATGTACCAAGAAGAGCTAGGGTGGATGTCAAGATTTTCAGAGAAAAACAACTTAAATGTTGGTCGTTTTTTAAAGTCTGGAAGCTCCAAGCTTCACTGTAATGTATGGAAAAGAGGGAGCAGCACAGCCTTGTGTCCCACAAAAGAAAAGAAAGTCATGAATTTGGAATGACATGAGGGTGAGTAAGGGATGACGGAATTGTTTTTTAGTGAACAATTCCATTAAGGAAAATTCAGATCTTGTAGACTGACTTCATACAGAGTAAAGTCAATCTATAAAATTAAACTGCCACCACCATCATACCATCACATTTTGAATGTTAGGAAACTTCTTTTTACATATTTATTTTTTCCCATGCCTTTTCGACTACACACTATCCCTTCATCAACTACTGAAGCCTTAGAAACATGGGTGTGTCTGTACAACATCCACTGACACACACACGTACACACACACTGCTGCTCGATGGGGAATCTTGGCCCAACATGTTTGTCTCACTTCCATTGGTATTTATAGATCAAACTTTGCTTAGCTGTGGGTTCATTGCCTGGCTAAAGTCAGAGATACTCCTCAAATGTGGTTGCGTTTTAACCATAGAGCTCTGCAGGCTCTCTAAGCATCTCACCGGTCCCATTAGAACAGAATGTCTCTCACAGGACCAGGGAAGTGTCTGGCTGTAACCATGGTTACAAGGATGGTCATAGTTATTTATTTTCCCCCTGATGTCATTGTGACCTGAGTCAAAGACTATTTTAGCAAACCGGTGGTCACAGTTCATATGGTAATGTGTGTAGCGGACATTTTAAGTAATGGATAATGTGAGAGTTAAGATGGATACAACAGTTGGGAGAGAACCAATGGTCTATGAAAGTCTGGACAGTGTGGAATGTGAACATGTGGGAGGGTAGGAAGGAAAAATCCCAAATAAGATCTCTTTTGAATCATAATTGTTTCTCCCAGACAACAATGAGATTAAATGGAGAGTTTTTTTTGTTTGTTTGTTTCTCAGATTCTCAGAAACAGAGCATAATAATAGTTTGATGTGTATCCCTTTGCCTATATACCTCCTATAACTTACTATAAGCCTAAAAAGTTTGGGAACCCTTGATATAGGCTGTAGTAGGGTGTATCAGACACAGGCCAACTTGTTAGAATGTCTTTTCTATAGAGTTCCAGAAGCTCAGTGATTTTTCTGTGGGGTCGATGGAGGGTTTTTTTGAGCCTCAGGATGGTGATGTGACTGTGTGAGTCACTGTCTGACAGCTCGTGGTAATATAGAGTTGTCTATAAGATAAAAATCAACAGGTAACATTCATGGAGCAACATTCTCTATAGGTGCTTCTGTCTGTCCCAACATATGGCCTCAGGTGAAAGGCCACAGCACACAGATTAGATCTCGCTGAAAGACGTCATGCCTTGAAACACAACCTAACGTGCCTACGCAACCATCTTCATTTCCAGTAAAACACAGAAGCCATAATTATTCCCTATCAAGTCCAAAACCAAAGTAATGATCCTTGCTTTTAGAAATGTAAAGCAAATTTTTTTAGGCAATTTTTATAGATACTCTAACAGAATAAATACTGGCAATAAATCATTCAGTTACATGTGATTCACTTCATCATAAAACAGACTTTTGTTTTCCTTTGATAGCAGCAGAAATCTGTGGGGCGTTCCTGTAAAGGATGCGCTGAAGTGTCTTGCTGAGTTCAGTAATTATCTGACTGCACCGTGCAGATGCTTTAATGTCCGTGAATAAATCATGCCATAAAAGGGAAGATCCCTGCTCAATTATAGCCTTATATCCACTACACTGAGCTCCTCTACGGCCGACTTCTACCAGCCTGCCAGCCCTGGGCGTTCACTCATAAGTGAATTCAGCTGTGTATGTGTCTGTGATATCTGGGTGTTTCTTCAATTTCGGGCACTTTTGTGTTCTCAGAGTTTCATTTTTATTAAAACATCAATTTTTTTATTAAAATTGTATTTTCTTTATATAGAAAAATGGCATTACATTTTTTTTTACACAACTGGCATGTCATTTCCACCGCAACCTACAATTTTGACCTTATTAATGTTAGTGTGAAAATATTATTTAATTGTGTATATGTAAAATGCTATTCTATGAAAAATGTTATGAAATTACTGTAGGTCACATAATTTATTCATATAAATGTCCAAAATGTCAAACATTTCCACATAAATGAATAAATGAATGAATGAATGAATGAAATGGCATATGGCAAATATAAATATTCATTGCAAAAGTCCAAAATGCAATTTACATCATCATTTCCACAAAAATAAATAAATAAAATGACATTAGCATTAACACAAAAAAGTCACAAAGTTAAATATATGTTTTGTGTGTGCCTACATTCATATATAATTAGACGTTTTTGAAAGAGCTCTTCTTTTTTTCCTGTTACGTGGCAGTCTGAATTTCTCTCTTTTTTCTGCACACTTTTTCTTACTGCTGTCAGCATGATGTTATTGTTATACCGGATGGTTTGGTATTTCAAGATCACAGAGTCATTTTTGGTGAGAGCCAGTTTTCCATGGGAACATACACACAATCAAATGAGCATTATTTTTGCAGAGCAACTGACACTGTCAGATTAACATAGCATAGATAAGGATTTATCAAAATGTTTTCAACCAAGGCCAGACTATTTATTAATCCCCTCACCTTCAAAAAGTATTGTGAATTACATAACGGAACCAGTCTCCAAAGTCAGTACGATGTTTTCTTGCATATTTGAATATTTTGGAACAAATCTCTAACATGTATTTTAGAATTGTAATAGAATGTTGTATTGTATCTTGCCTTTTTTGTTTTTACAAAATGTTGTGATTCATGGTGAGCTAACTGGTTTGGTTCAAGGCTTAAAATCCATATGGAGACAATTAATGAGAAAACTACACCATACAAATATTTGAAGACAGATATATGGTTTCTCTTATGCTCACCAAGGTAAAGTAAAAACGGTGATATTGTGAAATTTTATTTCAATTTAAAATATATTTTAATATATTTTAAATGTGTGATGCATTTCTGTGTTTAATGAACAGCGCGTTCAAAAGAACAGCATTTATTTGAAATAGAAATATTCTGTAATATTATAAACGCATTTACTAACATTTTTTTATAAACATCACTGTTGTACTGTACAATATTGCTTACCACAGTTTTGCAATTATATTTTTGTTTTCAATTCAGAAATTTTCTGCTGACCCTTTGCCTTCTTAAGATGGTTTTTCCGGGGGTCCACAGACACATTAAAGTCACTAGACACTTTACAACTCAGACCTGACACTTGTCTCAGGCACATACCATGCTGAATGCAAACAGCAGTAAAGCTTTCTCTTCTGAATGTTTATCTCCATTCAGAGGGCCTCTCTCTGCTCACCTCTCTCCCCCCGAGCGCTTATGACATAACTGCACATTTCACCCTCCAAGCACATCTGGATTTCTGCTCTGCTCCAAAGAGACTGTGTTACCCCTCAAAGCTGCTTAAACCAAACTGTTTAAATCAGTGAATGGCATTAGAAACGAAAAACACTGGACGAGTCAATGTCAGTATACTTACGTGCAAAACTTCAGATTCAGTATGGTCCAGTCTCACGGGAACAGCACATAATGGGTTTCATTTGTTGACTACGTCAACTGACCCAAATAAGTCTAACATTTCTTGAGGGGATAGTGTGAGCATGCAGACTTGGCCAAAGAGGTCAGTTTAGGTTGTGGAGTGTTTTGCGGTGAGATAAAGCAGAGTAGAGCAAGGCTATAGATAAGGACACAGCTCAGGAGTCAACTGGATTGATTTAAAGCTGGTTATCCTACCTCAGTCTGGTGACCTGACCCTTGCGTTGTTTAAGAAGGAAACAGCGAAGTAGATTGTTGATTGATTTAACATTATTTATGTGCCCACACAAAATACCTTCAACCAAATATCTATGCAATGACAATGGCCTGGGCCATTAGAGTGCATTACTGTTAAGTATCATACCCTTCAAATGTAAACCTGTTTGTGAAGAAGTATAGTGCAATTCATTGTTGTAAAGCACTAAATCATTAAAAATCCTTTGTTATCCTTTTAAAGTTTTGTTTTAACTCTTGTGTGTTATTTGATATTACATTTAATATATATTGAATGTACTAATTCACAACTTCTTCATTACAAATGTGTAATTACAAATATTTTTAAATGCATGACAAAAGTTTCAATAGAAATGACAATAAAGTATATTTTAGGTTGCTATGAATGCTTGCATTAGAGTGCTACATTACAGAGTACACGTTAAACATATTTCAAAGACAATAAAATTATGAAATTACATATACTTAAGTCCTAAAGAACACTCATTCCATTTACTATGAATTATAATTTATACATTAAACATTTTCATTTAATTGCAATCTCTGTGATCCATATAATTGGGAAAAAGGGAGATATGTCTGGCTCCAGGTCTATTTACCTCATAGGGTAGCAGAGCAGGGAGAGAGAGAGAGAGACACACACACAGGTCTGGCTGCTCTCTTTGCGAAATGTTCTTATGATGAGAAAACCATTCTCACATCCCCCATCGTCTGTTAAACGCACTCGCATAGGCACATATTGGCATTAAACACATATACAGTGGCCCCAAAATATTTTAACACCTTTGGACAAGATACTTAAGTCATAATTAAAAATGTATGAATCTTGTTGTGTTGCACAAAACATCAAAGTGGCATTAAAAAGGGCTTTACTGTTGATGGTAGGTCCTTCTGCCATGATTGGGAGATTTGACACCGTGGTAAATGGCAGCATTGCAGGTTTCAGTATGATTATTTGATCAATCAGACACAATCAGAGACTGTGGTAAACTATGTTAGTAATGGAAAATTTGGTTTCCTGTAAGTAAACAAAGAGTTAGTCAGTGAGACTACACATGGTTTTGATGTCAGTTTTTGCTGCATGCTTCAGCAAATTACACACATAGGTCATGCCATTGTGGTGTGTTTTGGTGTGTGAGATGCAGGGTAATGTCAAAATCTGAGGCCAGATATGCTTTGTTGAGTCTAATTTTGAATGAGTTTAGGATCATGAGTTTAACAATCAAACTTACTGCATTCACCCTGAAACATTTTGCAATAATTTAGTATAATTCTAATTAGACTGAGCAGTTGCTGCAAAAAATGCATCAGTCAACTTTTCAATTGAAGGTTCAATATTTTAAACTGCTTCCCGGAACTTAACAAGTTTTACAAGTTTTGACTTGTAAAAAAAAATTTTTTTCTTTATTTTACGTGCAAAAAACTGCTTTCTTTCTTTTTTTTTCAAAAAAATTCTCAAATCTGTTGGGTAATTTCTTTTCATTTTCCCAATTTTCCCATTTGCCTCAACTTACTGAAATAACTTTAAAGGGATAGTTCACCCCAAAATGAAAACTACCCCATGATTAACCCTCAAGCCATCGTAGGTGTATATGACTTTGTTATTTCAGACAAATGCAATCGGAGTTAAAAATGTCCTGACTCTTCCAACCTTTATAATGGCAGTGAATGGGGGTTAAGATTTTGAAGCACAAAAAACTGCGTCCATCCATCATAAAAAGTGCTCCACATGGCTCCGGGGGAAGCCGAAACAATGTTTGTGTAAGAAAAATATCCATATTTAAAACTTCATAAACTGAAGTTTATAAAGTTTTGAAGTGCCCCTATTATGCCATTTTTAAGGTTCCTAATATTGTTTTGGGAGTCTGCTACAATAGGTTTACAAGCATGCAAGGTACAAAAATGCTTTTGTTTTCTCAATGGCTATGCATTAATATCACCTCATTTTCCAACGATTCTCAAACAAATAGTTTGAAGCAGTTCTAAGATTCAGTCTCTCTAAACCCCTCCTTTCCGTGAGCCTACTCTGCTCTGATTAGTCAGATGGCCCAGTCTGTTGTGATTGGTCTAATACATACAGCACGTGTCAGAAACGATACGGCCATTGCCATAGTTCTGTATTTTGAATCCTTGATAGAAAATAGAAACACTGATTATTTATCATACAGGTTGTGATTCAGCGGAGCTAGCTGGTCCAAATAAACTGGGTACTGAGCTATCTTTCAAGAGCGAGTGTTTTTTGAAATACTACGCGAAATCCCCGACCCCCCCCCCCCCCCCCCCCTTGGGGGGGGGGGGTTTGTTTTTTTCTTTTTTTTTTTTTGGGGGGTCGTGGGGGGGGGGGGGGTGATTTGAGAAGCAGTAGTCATAGAACATTATGCAAATATTTTACTCATTCGAATTACTGATGACTCGTTTAGGCTGTTCAGAGTCGATTCTTTATTTTGGGAGACAATAATTTTATTTATCATGCACTTTCGGCTTTCCAACTTTGCAGATTGTTTACATTAACATACAGCTACACACTGTATGAAAGGCAATATTTGAAATGGCAT
Source organism: Sinocyclocheilus anophthalmus (assembly GCA_018155175.1). NCBI lineage: Eukaryota > Metazoa > Chordata > Actinopteri > Cypriniformes > Cyprinidae > Sinocyclocheilus > Sinocyclocheilus anophthalmus. Next base: position 120,800 of record JADLZN010009450.1, on the reverse strand, counting down.
AATAAGGGCACTTTAAATAGGGATATTTTTCTTAAAAAAACATCCATTCTACTTCAGAAGGCTTTGTTTTTAACACCCCCGGAGCCGGTCTGTGTGGATATTTTTTTTAGGATGGATGGATGCACTTTATTTTGCTTCAAAATCTTGACCCCCATTCACTGCCATTATAAGCTTGGAAGAGCCAGGACATTTTTTTTATATACAGTGGGTACGGAAAGTATTCAGACCCCCTTAAATTTTTCACTCTTTGTTATATTGCAGCCATTTGCTAAAATCATTTAAGTTAATTTTTTTTCCTCAATGTACACACAGCACCCCATATTTACAGAACAAACACAATTTTTGACATTTTTGCAGATTTATAAAAAAAGAAAAATGAAATATCACATGGTCCTAAATATTCAGAACCTTTGCTGTGACACTCATATATTTAGTAGAAGCACCCTTTTGATCTAAATACAGCCATGAGTCTTTTTGGGAAAGAGGCAACAAGTTTTTCACACCTGGCTTTGGGGATCCTCTGCCATTCCTCCTTGCAGCTCCTCTCCAGTTCTGTCAGGTTGGATGGTAAACGTTGGTGGACAGCCATTTTTAGGTCTCTCCAGAGATGCTCAATTGGGTTAAGTCAGGGCTCTGGCTGGGCCATCAAGAAAAAAAAGTTTTTTTTTTTTTCCCCCAACAGAGTTGTTGTGAAGCCACTCCTTCGTTATTTTTGCTGTGTGCTTAGGGTAATTGTCTTGTTGGAAGGTAAAACTTCGGCCCAGTCTGAGGTCCTGAGCACTCTGGAGAAGGTTTTGTCCAGGATATCCCTGTACTTGGCCGCATTCATCGTTCCCTCGATTGCAACCAGTTGTCCTGTCCCTGCAGCTGAACAACACCCCCACAGCATGATGCTGCCACCACCATGCTTCACTGTTGGGACTGTATTGGACAGGTGATGAACAGTGCCTGGTTTTCTACACACATACCACTTAGAATTAAGGCCAAAAAAAGTTCTATCTTGGTCTCATCAGACCAGAGAATCTTATTTCTCACCATCTTGGAGTCCTCCATGCGGGCTTTCATGTGTCTTGCACTGAGGAGAGGCTTCCGTCGGGCCACTCTGCCATAAAGCCCCGACTGTGGAGGCTGAAGTGATGGTTGACTTTCTACAACTTTCTCCATCTCCCGACTGCATCTCTGGAGCACAGCCACAGTGATCTTTGGATTCTTCTTTACCTCTCTCACCAAAGCTCTTCTCCCCCGATAGCTCATTTTGGCCGGACGGCCAGCTCTAGGAAGGGTTCTGGTCGTCCAAAACGTCTTCCATTTAAGGAATGGAGGCCACTTTGCTCTTGGGAACCTTAAGTGCAGCAGAAATTTTTTTGTAACCTTGGCCAGATCTGTGCCTTGCCACAATTCTGTCTCTGAGCTCTTCAGGCAGTTCCTTTGACCTCATGATTCTCATTTGCTCTGACATGCACTGTGAGCTGTAAGGTCTTATATAGACAGGTGTGTGGCTTTACTAATCAAGCCAATCAGTATAATCAAACACAGCTGGACTCAAATGAAGGTGTAGAACCATCTCAAGAATGATCAGAAGAAATGGACAGCACCTCAGTTAAATATATGAGTGTCACAGCAAATGGGTCTGAATACTTAGGACCATGTGAAATTTCAGTTTTTCTTTTTTAATAAATCCTGCAAAAATGTCAAAAATTATGTGGTTTTCTGTCAATCTGGGGTGCGGTGTGTACAGTACGTGAGGAAAAAAACTTAACTGAATGTTTTGCAAATGATGCAATATTGTTAAGAGTGACAATTTTAAGGGGGCGAATACTTTCCGTACCCACTGTATATAAAAAGTCATATACACTTAGTCATATTGTCATACAGTTAGGATGGCTTGAGGGTGAGTCAACGCCTGGCCCCCCCGGCAATTTTCATTTTTGGGTGAACTAACCCTTTAAAACCACACTTCAGTGTAGCGCTGCCCAGAGAAAATGACTAAAACTTAAACTAAAATTAAAATATAAACTGAAAACACAAAAAAGGTATTTAAAAATGAGTAATACTATAAAACTTAATAAAAAATGTAATTAATAAATGCTATTAAAATCAATTACGAATAAAACTACAATAGTAAACATATGATACTAAAATAAAACTGCTCTAAAGCACCAATTTTTCACCACAGTCCCATTGCAGGACAGTTTGACAACTCTGTTCATCACATTTTATCTGTTGGCATGTATTAAATCCAACAGGATCTAGGCAACTGGAAAAAGTATACGATTTCTTGTGCATCTCAAGGATACAGCCGTAGTAACTTGAGCAACATAGCTGGAGAATGGTGGGAAGAGAAGTAGAAAGCACTAAAGAAGGGGTGGCAGGAGTTGAAAGGGAAGAAAGTTAATAAAGAGTGAATGAAAGAGTGGGAAATGACTGAAAAAAGAAAAGAAAAAAGGAGAGACACTTTGCTATACTCTAGCACTCTACCCTGACCCAGTTGCAGAGCTGATATGAAGTTGGACTCGTGCAGTAATTATAGTCATTATGAAAAACAATCACATATCCTTCATAAGGATAAAATGCTCCTATTTTTCTCCGTCTGCGAGGTGAATGGGGGCAGATCATCTTTCATAGACAGACCCTAAGATGATGTAAACTGTAGAGAGTTGGACCCTGTCTTTTCTTTGGTCATGGATGAACATTTCCAGCAATTGCTAGAGGGACGTGACAACAAAGCCAGGACCGTCACACACATCAACACTGACATGAACAGACGCACACACATATAATCAGAAAAAGGTGTTTCTGCTGGCCTTCAGCAATAAGAGAGAGCCAAGCTTGAAAACTCAGAAGATTTATAATAAAGCCCCCTCCTCCTCCCCACTCTGCTTTCTCAATCTTTCCCTCTCTCTCCTCTCTCTTTCTCTGCTCCACATCTGTTTCTGGCTCCTCAGATCAGGCCCAGGAGTCAACAATATATAGGTCAACGTGCACAGCTGAAACTATGACCACACTCACTTATTATCTGATAGAAGGATATTAAACAGCCATGCATGGCATCAAGCAGAGAGAATTACGAAATACATTGTAGTCAGTCTTCATTATGGGATATGTCATCTCGTTAGATGTTTAGTGAGCTCATGCTGGACTACTGCTGAGAGAAAAAAAAAGTATTTTCAAATAAATTGGTTAGACTGACCTCTGTTGGCGAATCTGATGATGCACATAAAATCACAAAAGGGGATATTCTATTTACATTAACATGTAACTGATAATAAAGTAAAACCTGTAGTGTTAGTTACATTAAATTACTGAGATTAAATTATATTAAAAGTGCATTCAGTAATTCTTATTTCGAAATTCTTAATCGCTTAGACCAGGGGTGTCCAAATTCAGTCCTAGAGGGCCACAGTCCTGCAGAGTTTAGCTCCAGCTTGCCTCAACACACCTGCCTGGAAGTTTGTATGCCTAGAAAGCATAAAAGAAAGACATAATGCTTGTTTTGTGGCACAGCATTCTTTATTGATCTGTTTGCAAAACATACATCAAAACAAATATACAATGAATTATGAATGTTGTGTACAGGGCCGGCGCGTGCCTACACGAACTAGGCAAAAAGGAGAGATTTAATTTTTCTTTTATTGGACATTCGTTTGTAATTATTGCACTCATAACAACAATTTATCACCTCATTATTCTAATTCTAATTTAACTTTCTTTCATAATAGTGCCGCTCCCGTGACGCTAAACAACAATGAATTTATTGATAAAAATAGTTGCAGAAGAAGCATCAAAGAGAGCAAACGAGTCCAAACTTAGAAGTTCCTTTCCATCTCAAGACTCAATTCTTGGATATTTCTCTTTGGCCAACCGCACAAAGTCTTCAGCACTGTCCAAAGACACCAGTCGATCCTAGGAAATGATCATATCAATTAAAATGCTCATTATTCCAAAAGTCCTTCAGCTCAACCAAGCTGCTTGTAAAACTGGCACATCTTGATCGAGTAAAATATAATAATGTAGAAAACTTTTTACATTATACATTTATCATGATGAGTCCATTTAATGTACACATACAGCATAATATTGAGGCTGTTGGACTGAGGACTGTTGTTATTTATTATGACATTACAGTAATTTACCATGACAAAGACATATCTTTCACTGTTGCTGAGTCCACGGGGGAAGAGGTCCGTCTCCTCTGACACTATGCGCAGGAGATCTCTGGCCTTCTCCACATTGTCCCAGCCATTCAGAACAGTCAGTCTGTTCACTGTCAGTAAGGAGTCTGCCTCCTTCTGGTAACCTGGATCAATAACATACATGTACATGACTGCACTTCTTCAGACACAAAGACATGTTCACACTCCACTGCCATTACATGGGCAAATAAGGGTCACGTTTTACTTGGCATGCTATTGCTATTATTGCATAACTTGCATTGTGCATTATTCATTTAAGCATAAATAACTGACATTTTTAAAGATAAAATGAACATTGTTCTTGTAAGCCATTTCATTTTTTCAAGAACATAGAACATAGAAAATAAAACATACAACTATAAGTAAAAAATAATAAATTTATAATCATTTAAAAGAATAAAATCAATATATACTATATAAAAAAATATATATATAAAATTATTCCACCTCACCTCACCCATCCGAAGCAGTAGCCTCTTCTCCCCACTGTACAAACTTCTGCGTTTAAACTAGCACCAAACCTGCTTGCCGATCAAACCTCAGAGTGTCGGATATTCATAGTTCAGTTGCCTTCAGTTTCCTCTCCCCTTTCCTATAACCCCACAACACATATTGTGAGTGCAGTCAAAGAGCAAGACACAAAGAAAGCTTTGAAGAGCTTTGTGGATGGAGGCATAGGTTTACCATTGATTGATTCTAACAAGTTCAGAAGTGCATTATAGAACATGTGCTCTCCAGTTGTCAACAGCCTGATAAATATGAGAAGCTCACAGCTACTGTATGAAGTTGCCTGACATACAGAAAATAACAAAATGATGTGTAAAATCGACAATATTGCATTTTATAAAAAACAAAAACAAAAAACAGACCTAGATAATGCCACGCAGAATTTCTGCTCTGATCATCTGATTGTGGTTTACAGTTAAAATGACCAGATCAGTGTGCTCATCTCACTTTAGGTTTGTGTCTGAAGTGAACTCTTCATCACTTGTCTTTCTGGTACAGTTGAGCTGAATTCAATTTGAGAAAATTGGCACATTACATCAGCCTGAATTCTGATGTATTTACTCGTACCAATCATCCAAAAAAGTTGAAGTCACATCTTCTCTAAAGCACGAAGCAGTACGAATAGAAGGACTTATGGATTTTGTGCTGGTCCAGGCATAACCGCATAAAATAATCTGAAAAAGATTTTCTTTTGCAGTGTGATTTGAATGTTTGCATTTGGATGTGTAAAAAAGGTGACAGCTGTGTAGCGTGGGTAGAGATGACCATTAAACTAAAAATGCGACCAACATTACACACAAACTCAATTATAATATAATATATAATACATAACTTCAAAGACCTTTCCCAGAATTCACAAAGTTCATTTCAAGAATTGTGTAGGCTGTTATTCATATGGACATTAAAAAAAAAAAGTCCATGAAATTTACACGCTAGTCACAATTTAAGAATTGCATCCAAGAGTGCATGCGTATTTGTTTCTCACCTCAGTATCTTTGTCCACTTTGTTCCTCATCTTGATGAATGCGTGTAATTCAGACCCCTCAGTAGTGGAGATGGAGGTTTGAGTGCTGCTCCAGGTCCTCCCCTCCTTCTCGGGTCCAGATCTGCTGTCCTGCAGCTCATGAGCCACTGTTGTCTCATTGCCACTGGACATACTGGTCCTGGTGGAGGCAACACTGTATTCAAAGACTTTATTAAACTATATTTCACAAATACATCTGGATATAGTACTATAATATTCAATACTCAAAACCTGTATTAACCCTTTCTATCATAAAAACATCACTCTCTTGTAATATTAATTTTTTTCATAATAAATCTGTCTTTAACTACACACAAGGAAAATTTGTATGCAATGATTAAAATTTATACAATTGTATACAAGAAAAACACCAATATTTTGTCACTTACCTTAATATACAATCTTTCTCCTCAGTAGTTTCAAGAATAGGACAGCAGCCAGAATAAAAGGCGCCCATTTAAGACAACAAAGTTTTTTTTACCCTAAAATGAGCTAAAATTCAGTACGCCATACTCATAGTTATTGTTCCTTATAGTAGAGCCAACATCCTCCATGCACTAGGACAGAAATTTGTGCTGAAGTTATTTCTCACAGGCGGTGTCCTTAACTTGATAATGGGCGACTCTGGCCATGTGACTGCACTGTTTAAATGCCCTTGGGACTAACCAAATTCAAGACAGTCAGCACAAATAAAACAAAAACACTACATCTGGAGCTGCCTTATTTAAAATGCATACATTTATGTCTATATGTAGAAATTACTACTGTAGTTTATGTGACCCACACGTATAGTTTCTTTACAATTCTTGCTTCAAAATTCAAGGAACTCTCGGACGTTTAACTTTGCACTTTGTTTAGAACCAAGACAATGTGTTGAGCTATGTTAGCATTAGTCTGAAAGATCCAGCTGCTGGTGATGGGACAGACTCAGTGAATTTACACCAGGGTTTGTCATTTTTAAAGACAGTTTAATACAAATCAGTCTCAAGCATGTCATACAGATACTGAGTGTTAAGTTAATAGTGCAGTACGGCTCACTGCTGCTCAGGCTCCAGGTTTGAGACCATGGCTTGAGTAGACATGTACTGTATGGGCTTGGGCTGGTCACTAGGGGGTGCATCTGCTCCCTGTTGTCATTCGATTCGGCCTTGTACTGTCTGTTGGAGCCAAAACTGTTTTTCCTACACATGCATAAAATGAAAAATAAAGTCCTGGCTAATACCTCTTCAGTGAAGAGTCAATGCCACTTGGGTACATTTCTTATTAAAAAAAGGTTATGGCAAAAAAAAAGTAATTAAAAAAAACTGATACAGATAAAGTGAGATCAACATAAAATGAAGATGTGTCCTGGAAGAAAGATGGTGGAAGTGCAATGATTCGGGGTCGTGTCGTCAGCACCAGCTCACCCAAGAAAGCTTCCGTCATTAGGTTCTGCAACATGTTCAGCAAAATGTCCTCCACCAGGTCACAAAACTCAGGCAACCTGCAGAAAAGAAGGAGAGAGAACGAAGATTAGTTGTTTAAATGACAACATTTGATTTACGACTAAATTTTTTCTTCTCTAGTGTTATAAGAGCCTCTCTAGTGTCACAGCACACCTGCGAATGGACTCCTGGACCTTCATCTTTATCTCCTCCTGGACTTCATTCAGAGACTCCTGGTCACACTCACTCTTGGGTCTGTCTGCAGTGCTATAGTTTCCTGTGTAAGTCTCTGCTGGAGTGACACTGGACACACTAAACATTTTGACAGGGTTCTGGCTGCCTGCAGCAGAGCGGGGTTGTGTTTGTGTGGGGAGCGTAGGAGCAGGCTGCAGCTGTGTGAAGTACGGCCCCTGCTCAATGTCGCCCTCTACCAGAGACTGCTGGAACTGAGGCTCATCTAGGAGACTCCTGTAGGAAAACACAGAATGACCGACCACGACCAGTGTGAACTCCTACTGAGCAAGAGTAGCAATGACAGTTGTTCTATTTGATACGTCAGAAAAGTTGCAAAACGTACACTACCGTTTAAAAGTTGGGGGTCAGGTTTTAGAATGTTTTTCAAAGAAGTCTCTCACCAAGGCTGCATTTGATCAAAAATACAGTACAAACGGCAATATTGTGAAATATTGTTACAATTTAAAATACCTGTTTTCTATTTGAATATATTTTAAAATTTGATTTATTCCTGTGATGGCAAAGCTGAATTTTCAGCACCATTACTCCAGTCTTCAGTGTCACATGATCCTTCAGAAATCATTCTAATATGCTGATTAATTATCAATGCTTAATATTTTTGTGGAAACCATGCTAAAAAAATTTCATGATTCTTTGATGAATTAAAAGTTTAAAAGAACATCATTTATTTGAAATACAATCTTCCATAACATTATAAATGTCTTTGTCACTTTTGATCAATGCATTAAAAATTAATACATCTTTTCTCAATAAACATATTCATTTAAAACAAAGAATCAAACAAAAAACTGACTGACCCCAAACATTTGAAAAGAATTGTATTAATAATACAATATAAGACATACTGTAGTAAAGAGGTGAGAACGTGTGTGATAACGTCTCTCTCAGGACCCAGAGTAAATAAAGAGGGGGCAGGTCTGCAGGAAAGTGGCATCTCTCACCTGTCCCAGAAAGAAAAAGCTTGGGTTGCCTAGACCTGAAAGAAATATAAGGAAAAAAGAAACCATCATCATGTCAGACTTATTTATTTTTAATCCTCTAACTTACTCTTTATCTCCAGGTTTAAATAAAAAGTTCATAGATTTTCAAAGTTTTGCACCCCATTGTACCTGTTGATGTAATGAGTGTTGAACTGAGTGGAGAAATGTGTCTGATACTCCATGAGGCTGTGAGAGTGACACCTAAGTTGAGTACTGCAGGACGGGGAGGCTCGGGACGTCTTCTCTTTTCCTGACCTGTCTGCTGCTGAGCCCGCTGTTCAGCCCGACTGGGTCTCACTGAGGGATCGCTCACAGCTTGATCACTGCTACGGATGGGTGGAAGAGTCTGCCACATGACGAACAAAATATTGATGTCTCATTTTTAAATATAATGTACACATAAATACTGCTTCAGCTGACTGCTACCATGTAAATTAAACCCAACATTTGAATGTATTAACTTGTAAATAAGACTTATTTGTAATTTTTCTGGTGTTGTTTACCTTATATTTCCTTGTGCCAGTTTTCTGTTCAAACACTGCACTTTCCTGAGAAGGTCAATTCGTTTTTTTAAATGATGTTTTGATACAGTGAATAAATTGTGAAATAATATTTGTCAAAATTAAAGACTTAAAGGGGTCATATGATGCGATTTCAAGTTTTCCTTTCTCTTTGGAGTGTTACAAGCTCTTGGTGCATAAAGAAGATCTGTAAAGTTGCAAAGACTAAAGTCTCAAATCCAAAGAGATATTCTTTATAAAAGTTAAGAGTCAACCACGCCTACCACGTTCAACCGAGGATGAGGACTGTTTCCTGGGAGAGTAGCCTACAATGCCAGTGTCTGTTTCTATAAAGTGGGGCAAATCCAACTTTGCAAGGACAGTCTGGCGCTTCTGACTCACAGCCTGTAAGTAAGTTTTCATATTAATATTTGCCACTGACGATTCAAACGCGAGTTTTGAGTAGCGCTTGTTGTTTGTCGTTTCACTGATCACAAATGCAGACATGGTTTTATGTTTATTACGCAGCACAATGCAACGCAATGCGTAAAATACAGGTATAGTCTCATTTATCGATCAGTAATTAGTCCTCCATTAGATGGCAACAAAGGCTCGTTTTATTCATGGTTTTATAATGTTTTTGTCTGCGTACGTCAGGGCATCACATATGGTAAGGTCGTAACCTTTCCGTCCTCACGCTTGATGTATCCGCCCAATCACAAGCAACTGATCGCTGGCCAATGTTTCCAGCACACCTCACTTTTTTAGATCGATGAGCTTTGTAAAAAATCTATGCGTTTCAGAAATGCGGGGCATAGAGAAACAATAATGTAACTTATGTGGAAAATAATGTGTTTTTTAACCTTAAATCACAAACACATTTCATTACAACAAATACACAAAACAATGTTCTTTTTAACAGCATCATGACCCCTTTAATGTGTGCAGTTATCCAAACCTGAGTGCTTTATCCAGTTGTTAAAGTCCCCGAAAGTTCAAGTACAGTCTCTTGTGTTATATAACTTTAATATGTAGCAGGGTGTACCGTGCAAAAAGTTTGGGGTCAGTAAGAATATACTTTTAATTGACACGGACACATTGATCAAAATGAAGTTAAGTAATTTATCATGTTAAAAAGTTTTTCCTTTCAAATCAATGCTGTTCTTTTTCTTCTTGAACTTGTTGAAGCTTTCTAGTCAAATAATGTTTGAAAAACTTGTACCATTGTTTCCACAGAACTATTGGCGGCACAACAGGTTCAACACTGATAATAAGAAATGTTTTCTAACAACAACAAATTCAGCATATAGAATGATTTCTGAAGGATCATGGACACTGAAGACTGGAGTAAAGATGCTGAAAATTCAGCTTTGGCATCACAGGAATAAATTACATTAAATATATTCAGAATATAAAAAGCTATTTTAGGCTCCAATAATATTCACAATATTATTGTTTTTTGATATATGATTTAATAACGTCTCAGGTTACTTATGTAACCATCGTTCCCTGAGTAGAGGAAGGTGCGAGACTACTACGTCGCTCTAGGGCCCCCCCCCCCCGCGCCCCCCCCCCTCGCCCCCCCCCGCCCCCCCCCCCCCCCCCCCCCCCCCCCCCCCCCCCCCCCCGCCCCCCCCCCCCCCCGCCCACCCCCCGGCTTAATGGGGGACTGCTTTCTACAAGTCATGCGCCTCGTGAACATCTGAACATACATTGAAAAAACACCAACAACACGTTGGCCGGCGACAGCCATGATGTTACTACCGGTGCGACTATAGTATAAAATAGGTGCCGGGAGCACACATCATTCACTTATTCGTCTGAAGCTTGCGTCCGCAGCATGGGAAGAAACCTAGAGGACGCAGTGTCTCGTTTCCTTCTCAGGGAACCATGGTTACATAAGTCACCTGAGACGTTCCCTTTCATGGGAACTTCGCACTGCGTCCTCTAGGGGTCGCTATTGGGAAACCTAGGTATAGCCATAAGCTCGAGCCATGCTGACTGGGAGTGGCAAGCGCAATCAAGAGTGAACCATGGCGAGCACTAAGTACCAACTCTACCATATTGCTATGTGAGTTGCCCCTGGGACGTTAGACGGCTGTCCGTGACTTTATTCCCTATGGCCAAAGGCCTAGGCCACATACCCCAAATACTTACCTGTTAGGGGAAGACTCCTGGGCCCGGGGTAGAGCCCAAGGATTGGAATCAGAAATAGATTCCTTTAAAGGAATACAACCAAGAGCCTAGAATCATACTAATCTTGGCCGTTCAAACAGCAGGGTCCTACCGGCGGAGCGTTTCTCTTTGCATTGCTGAACGGAACACTGTCTCACAGACGTACCTGCCTATGTAGTAGGGTCAACACTTCCTGTTAAGTAGGTATCCAAGGATACATAGGAGGTAGTGTGTGGCGCGCTGAAGGGAACGCGGGGTCTTTTAAAACCATCAATTCGAAAAGAGCGACGAGTCTTTGCAACCACTACAGATTTTTAGGAAAAGTGTGCAAGGCATACCGTGGCACATCTTACCACTTATATGTGGATTTTAAAAAAGATGGCAAAGCATAACGTGTACACATTACAGCTATGTGGAATTTTTTTAGAAAAGTGGGCAAAGCATAGACGTGCTAACACTTGAATACGCGTTCTACAGGGTTTTCTCGTGCACCTCTGAAAGAGCGCTCCGATAGATAAAATATACGTATCGCGCCAGACCTATAGCGACGGCTATAATGGTGGAGTGGCAGCATTAACTCTGTAGTTCTGGAGGAGGCAACATCCAGCCATCAATGTAGGGTAGTCTCAACCTCCGCATGTTCCTAGCAATTGTGGAGACAGCGACAGTTTTTCATCTGGAGGTAGGCAACAATCCCTCAGTCTCAGCCGAGACGGGGGCTGGCGAGCTGTCACATGTTCCAAAGTCTGGAACAGTGCTAGTCAATAATTTTACTTAGCTTGGGAGCAACACAAATCACCTAATTCTCAGTTGAGAGGGGGCCGACCCTAGCAGGTTGTCATGTTCTCAATCTTAACCGCATAGTTGTAGTTTATCTAGGCTGATGGAGCACAGACCCTCTCTCACTCAACTAAGGGCTCCGACCTGCAGGCAGTGATCATGAAATGGCAGAGGGGTAAGCATACTGGGCAGACTATCAAACACTCAACGTCATCGGTATGGCTATAAAAAGGCCCTATATCCACCTTATGGCTGGCTGGGATCTGGCGATGGCGCTCTGGAGAAACCGAGTAGACTCAACCACCTTCTCAAGTGAGAGGAGCTCCGAATATTCACGAGGATACGTTGCTCTTAATCCGAGGTAACCCTGTTGATAAAGGGGTAGTCATTGGCTCACCATATACTCACAAGAGGTACAGCCTCTTATGGAGGTGCGAGGTAATCCATCTACCTTCAAGAGGATTAATGTGCTCGAAGAACATTCACTACTCACAATAACCGCTCAATGGTGAGGGGGTGATAGCTTAAGTAGGGTAATTTATCAGTGGTGATCGGGAAAACCCCTCCGAGAGTGGCGACCAGACTAAACGTATACTCAGATCAGGGTACGGCATGAACAGTCGCAACATGCCCAGCCACGGATCGTGACCAGAAATTGTCTGCAGTGACGGCAGCACGGTGGGGCCTGATAATATTCAAAGGCTCCCGTCAGTAAGCCTAGTGTTATGATGCGCGCGAGCATGATCATGTCCGGGGAAGTATGGAAGGGTCTGAAACTCGCTTCCGCTACTGCTTACATCATTCTGTACATATCTCAGACGAGTTGAAATAACACTGCAAGGGCCGAGTCTAGCTACGTCGTGTAAGTCATGGTTTTCACTGACCAGCTCGGCGGGGTGGGCCTTCATCGAGACCTACCCTAGAAAAGGGAGCCGAAACACCCGGTTCGCCGCGAAAGGCATCGTGCGAAAGAAACTAGTCATAAGGTAGCAGCACAACCAACCGGAGTTCATTAGCTACAGTTACATATTATTTATATATACATATATTTAGACATGGAATCCGAAGTAACCTCACCGGACACGCATGGCTCGCCGCGCTCGAGCTCTAGTCCGGAGAAGCTGCTAGACTGCGTACCATCATTAAGATTACTCACTATGAGCCTAGCACGGTACCCAAAACTAATAGATCCAGTAATAGGAGCACTATAATTCAGAAATTTCGCGTCACCTAACTCTCGTCAGGTGAGAGATGGTGGTACAGGGGGAATTTAGGAGGGGAGGTGAAACGATTAAGGTCAATGTAAGCACCTCCTAAGAATTCGGGGGAGTATATACTGAGGTATCATCTCTGATCGCGGACAAAACCTACTTGACAATCCGCTGTCTGGATCAGCATCCCTATAGGATCATATTTACCTGCACCTTCCTGTGACCCTGATTCATCCCTACCCCAACCCGCCGGGCGGTGGAGGAGCTGGGAGGCCCCTGCGACATCTAGCCTCTGAGCAGTCTCGATTCCTTCAAGACTGAGATGGCTTAGGACCCCTTGGGTTGTTCGGGCTCAGACATGGACATTCTAAATCCGCCCCGGTCGCCTTCAGCCGTTCTCATGCCTGATATGCTTTGAAGCATCACGCATCGTTGCATGAAGCGACAGGCCCAGACTGCTGCTGCTGTTGTCGTATGCGCCTGGCATCCGGATGCGAGATGTCAAGGAAGGGAATCATAGAGGCGTCATTCGACCATAGAGATTAGGGCTGACCAGCGTCTCTCTAATATGAGGGGCAGGGGGCAAGTCTTCTCATAACCGCTTTTGCGCATCGTATCGATGTTGGCATAACTTGTATGCTGAAACCGATAGATGCGTGAGGAAAACAGCCTCTTTTGTGCTCACCATTCCATTCTCCTAATCCTTTATATGAACAAAACGGAAAAAGAGGATAGGCTCACCTGAGGCTGGAGGTTGTGGCCAGAAAATAAGCATTCTCGAGATAATTTATCCGACGTCCACTTTTCAGTCACATTCTCAGGAATAGCTACTCAACCGCATCACCGCAAGTAAGTCCAATTCGCCGTGGCGGGCGATCCATAATTTCGGTCCAAAGCTCCTCATACGCAGGGCAGGAGAATATGGGAAGGGCTGCATCGCCAGCTTCTTTGCCCTCCTCAGCTGATTGCTTCGCTTTTGCTGGCATGATCCCAGCAAAAAAGAGTGCAATGCCCCTGAATCAGACATTTTACTGGAATTAACTCATCCTCACAGCGGGCTCGCTCTCGGGCACAGCACGATCACCAAAGAAGGGACACCCCCCTTCAAACCTCATCGCCAGTATCTCACCTGTGATTCCCCGCAGAGGAAAAACGAGCTCATTTCCCTTTCTCGTGCCTCAGGCAGGCGGTGGATCTGGCTCGCGGGGAAATCAGATGCTGCCGCTGCCCCTCCTTTCCTCAAGAGATACAACGAGAGGCGTGAGCTTTTTTTTAGGCTTGGTCTTTTTTTTTATTTATTTTTTCAATCCTTGGAATAAACGCATCGCAGTGCACGCCGATTGCGCCCAGTGGACCGAGACATCGCATGCGTGCTCTTTGCCCAAACAAATAACGCATAGATCGTGCGTATCATCAGATGTTAAACAACGTCAACACAAATGCACACATCCTTAAACGCTTTGCTAATGCTCGCCATAATGAGATAAATAGAGATCGCTCTTACCACAGACATGCACGCTTCAAACAAAACAGTCAATGAAGACGAAGAAGAGTATGATGTGTGCTCCCGGCGCCTATTTTATACTATAGTTGCACCGGTAGTGACGTCATGGCTGTAGCCGGCCAAACAAGTTGGTGTTTTTTTAATGTAGGCTTCAGAGTACATGACGAGGTGCCCGACGAGGCGTCCCCCATACGAGCCCTAGATGGACGAGTTTCGAAGTTTCCCATGAATAGGGCGAAATTATATTGTGTCGAAATAAATGCGCCATAGTGAGCATATTAGATTTCCTATCACATAGCATCAAAAATGATTACTGACATTTAAACGGTAGTGTACCTTATCAGATATATGCATACTGTATGTGTCTCTGTGCATGTGTTCACTGGTGTATCTTTGTATTTGTCACCTCACAGATGAGATCTTGCTGGGAGAAAGTAGTGCTGTCTGAGGCCTGTATTGTCAGGATGTCAAAGACCCTCTCGCCTCTGGTGCTAGACGACCACCATCTCTAGGCAGATGCTTTACAGTCTGTGGTCAACGTGATGAACAAACAAATGAACACATGCAGTCAATAGTCAATTCAGCTAGAGTAACTGTCGAACTGGCGCATATTAATATCTATTATTACAAACCATTGTATCAGTTTGTTCCAAACCCTTATACTGAAATGATTTCTGTGGCACAAAAAAACATTTATGAAGAATCATGCCGTGCTTTTGCACATAATGACAATGTTTATTGTTCCATAGGGATATTTCACTTCTGTCAAGCTTCAAAAAACATTATGGAAGCACTACAAAAGTGGCCCATATGACTTTTGTGCTATATAGCAGATTTTTAAATCACCTATCGCTGTTGGCATTCTGTGCTTGTTCCATTCCATTTATACAACATTGTCAGTGTGTGAGACGTTGGTCAAAAAAAAGGATGCGTGTACTATGAGAGCCCACTGGGATATCACCAAAACACACTCTCTCTTCTGACAGGAACACCACCTATTCACAAAGAAAGAGAGAAAATTTTGGCTTCCTTTTTATGTGGAACATTTCTTATATATGGCTTATATCATCAAGCACTTTCTTACTAGTCCAGGTACTGGGATTCTTTTAGTGCAAGGCACAGTAATACAACCATCCTGTATTTGAATGGGTTCTGACTCTCTTTCATCAAAGCCTTGACCCTCAAAAGTTACGAACATGCTGTCCCCCTCCACCACATGAATAGGTACGTCCACCTGGAATTGTGTGGCAATCTCAGTACAAATCACTAAATGGTTTGCATATTAAAGTAGACCGTAATGTCTTTTCAGACAAAAACAAGTGTTACTATGTGAAATGTTTTTGGCAGCAGGGGCATTAACAGTGTGTTTATTTTAAGAGGAAGTTATTGTGGAGTAACTAACATTGTATGTTTTAGCCTCCAGTGGGGAGAAGATCCACTCCACCAGGGCGGTGTGGCCTGGTTCCACTTCTCCTCCAGGGTTCAGACACTGTAAGACTGGATGACTGAAGTTCTCCTCCATCAGTTCCTCCAGTGGAGTGGTGTCGATGTGATATCTAAGCGGGAGAGCGCCTGTATTATACAGCTCATACACCTGTGCAGATTAAACATTTAGCACATCTGTGACTATTAAAAATAAACACATGATATCTAGCAGATGACTGTAAGGATCTGCCAATAATTAAACAATTAATAAAACATTTTAAAGTAATTTTATCCTCTAAGGTTCTCGACCTTTATAACTCCAAGGCCCACTTACATTCTCCATCTCCAGAACTGAAAAAGTAAGGCTTAATTTAAATAAATAAATAAATAATAAAGACTGACTATTGACGCACTCATAGAGTACACACAATAAAACAACTACATTACTGTTCAAAGTTTGGGGTTTGTAAGATTTTTTCATGTTTTTGAAAGATTTTTTTAAATCAAAAATACAGTAAAATATTGTTACTTATTATTATTAATGCTGAAAACAGTTGTGCTGCTTAATAGATGAATAGAATAGAAATATAATAGAAAGTTCAAAAGAGCAGCATTTATTTGAAATAGATTTTTTTGTAACATTCTGAAAGTCCTTGGGGTCACTTTTGATCAATGTAATGCATCCTTACTAAATAAAGTATCAATTTGAATGGTAGTGTAAATTATTTGTATATGGCTGAATATAGACAGAGAGGCATTTAAAGTGAGACACAGAGTCCTAGCAACGTAGCGGCAGTAAAAATATTTCTAGTGAGTTGACAATGTAAGTGTCTCCAACCCGAAGGATCTTGAGTCATATCTTCTGGGAGGCATGTAACAGTGACGCTCTGCTGTGTGATCAGAGAGTAGCTGACAGCACAGGGGCTGTCGTTCAGTAGAGGGACATCAAATGACTTACAGCTTCCCACCAGCACCTCACCAAGATCTATAACAGGATGCTCTGCCTGCGAAAAAAAATTACAAGTTATGACTTTTTATATAAAAATTATAGGAAAGTGTACACAATCAACCCATCCCAACGCAAGGTCACTAACCAAGTGTAAGCAAATCTGTGTCATTGATAATATGCGCTCCATTGTACAGTTGATTAGATGTTCTTAATTTCATTCAGGTAACACACCTGGAGAGAACCTGTGCATGCCAATCCGACAGCCTTAATGGTAAGCCTGGATTTCTTGCATTGTGGCGTTTGGACAGGCCAGAATGTGAGACTGGGCTTCATGTTGTACACCATCTCCTCTATAGGGGCAAAGGACCATTTCTGTACCTGAAAGCAAACAAAAACTTTCATTAATAAGACTGAAACTACTATACCCCAAAATACCACAATTACACTGCAGCCTTACCTTTGATTCATTGGGCTGGAGCATGTCTGTGTCCGTCAGAACAGTCAGAAACCTTTGGTCAGATCTACACAGCCTCCACTTGAACTCCACTGGCACTCTGCTCATGTTCTTCACCTGCAGGGTTCTCTCAGAGCACGAGCCCACGGCTGTGGGCTGAAAGAACAGACTTCCATCCCCCTCCACGCTCATGAAAAGCTTCTCTGCTACAGCGACCACATTCAGTACCTACAAAAGATTCATTTGTAGGCTAAAATGGCCCATCAAAACCACAGCTTTCAGTTTCAGAAATTCCTAGTTTACTTTTTAATTAGTTGATGAGTTTAATGATTTTTAGGCATGCAGTGTCACACTTTAGTAAAAGTACAGATAACTTAATGGAAATTGATACAAGTACAGGTAAAATAGAAAAATACATAAATAAAAGCAACTAATATTAAAACTAGTATCAGTATCAAAAGTACCGGTTAATTTTATAAATAGGCTAATGGCACAACTGATTGTATCGCTGGAAGTCTGTGTTAGGATATGTAAGCGTTAAAGTGATTGTTTACCGCCAACAACTGGAAAACATGTCGAACATTTTACCTAGCTCATCGCTCATAGTCGTAACAAAGTTCTTCAGCACAACATTGGGGTCTTTGGGGGTGATTCTTGGTTAATGTTAAATAATAAATACTCTTTTGTTCATTGTTAGATCATGTTTGTTCTTGCTACATCACTTTATTTTAATATTTAATTATTAATTATTATATTTAAAAGACTAATGTGTCTGTGTCCAACTCCTAATGCAGTTATACTGACATTATTCATAAATTATGTTGAAATGTCATACTTGTGTCTTGTATTAATATAAATTACCATTGAGGAAGTAGCAGTATAATAAAATTATTAGAGAAACTGGCAGTAATACTCAGATAATATTTTTTATTAAGATCACAGACTATGTCAAAAATGAGTGCATGACCTTATTAATGATCCTTTTCTTCATGATAATGTGTCTCTAGAGGTATCAATATAGATTTTTGGCTTTTTGGAAGTGGCTTCAATCACTATATTGTACTATCTTACTGCCATGTAAGACATTGTGTTAACCTGTGTGTGTTTGGGGCTGGCATTCAGATGCAATGTCAAAGGGATACTGGCAGGGTGATCCGGTGATGGAGTGCATCTGAAGGTAAGGATCTAGTGGCTGCCTGCTGGGTCCAGACCACTGAGTGGCAGCATGCATACAGGTGGACATTCCTCTGGATCTAATCTGAAGATCAAGGGCAGGTTCCCTGTATTCTGCAGGAGAATACTGCGGTATGATACCTGCTTCAGTGCAGGGAATACCTGGAGGTAGATGGATGGTGTTAAAACCTTTTAAGTGTATTTACATTCAGTATCTTTCCAATTATGGTTATGGTCTCTCTACATATTATGTTGAAAGATGTAAGCATTATCAGACTCACTACTTTAGGGTGTTGAAGAGAGAAGTTGGGGATGAAGTGCTCTTTTCCAGGTTGAAATGAGTGACCGCTCACCCTGACTGTAAGGCACCAGGGTGGACACAGAGTCCAATCCTCCACATTTCTATGATCCCTCAGAACCTGGGGATGACAAAAAATAAATTCAGAACTCCTGTTCTCTTTACATCCCATTTACATATTGAATACAATTGCTGGAGATCACCAAATCAATTTACTTTAAGGCTGAAATACACTACATGACGTTTGCACTCAAGCTGTGCTGCATGGAAGATGTTCTGCTGGTTGGGATTGTATGTCACTCTGAAGGCTGTGCTCTTTAATGGGCCCAGCTCACAGGAGAGAGGAGAGATGGAGAAAGGGGATTCAGCTCCATGAGTCTACATCAGACAGAACTTGCCTTTGCTGTGGTTGGTAATGGAGACTGACTTAGATGCTGGGCCGTCATAAAAAAGGAGCTCAGACGGCTGAACTGTAACATGGGGGTTGGGGAATCTGGAGGGGTTTGAGGTGTTGTCTGTTTCCACTTCAGGTGCTGAATTAACATGGAAATACTCCTCCAGAGGACTGCGCGGGTTGAAGAGAAGTGTGGATTTGTCAGTGCCCTCTGCTGGAATCTAAAGGAAGTTAGATGCAGTGTTATGTGATGTCACATGCATGCTTGTTTTCCAGTTTTCCTTTGTTGTTGTTGTTGTTGTTGTTGTTGTTGTTGTTAGCTGTGGTGTACCTGATTTTTTTGTGAATTAGATATAAGAATATGAGGTTAGGATGTTTGACTTAACTCTTAGATGTCAGAACATTTGTTACATCACAGTGCAGATGGACAAACACACACCTCCTGGATTAGCAATGCTCCGCTATCATCAAGTTTTAATTTGTGTTCATCCAGCAAGGCACTCAGTATGTCAGGAGGATAACAGGTGAGCCCTCGTAGCAGATTCATTCTAAGAAAGAGCAGATATTCAACCAAGAAGCCAACAAACAGATAGACAGAAATTAAAAACAGACAGCTAGACAGACTACCCTGTGCAGCAGCAAACAGATCACTGTCTTGTGATAAGCTATAGGTTGATGTGGGCAGAACTTCACACGCAGAGTGAGTTTGCTGCTGCCTGGCAGAGAGCCACAAGGCTTATCAATGCTGAACACACTATGGCTGCCAGTGATCACATCAAACTGGTAATGGGCCAATACTGCAGAGGAGTTGATGATCTGTACATTGTGTGCGACTTCTGTACCCTCCTCAACACAGCCATAGTCCAACACAGAAGTACTAAGAGACACTATTGGACCTATAGTAGACAGAAGAAGACTGTCAGACAGTTTGATATGTTTACGAGCAGATGTTTGGAAAGCTCTTACTGTAGGGTTATATATTGTACCTATGCAGGTTCCTGACACTTTGAGCAGGTCTCTGCTTACAGCTCCAGGACAGGTAAGAGAGAGGTAGTCCACACTAATGCTGTCCACTATGAGTGGGGAGAAGCAGACAGGGACTTTCAACACTGAATTTGGAGCGATCTTCCCCTCATGCACCTCACAGCAGAACACAGACTCCATGAGAGCGGGACGTCTCAACCAAGATAGACTGAATGTTGTGCTAACCTAAGAGAGAAAGAGAGTGAGTATGATTGAGAAATATCTAAGTAACGTTTAAAAAAATCAATGAGCAAAAATGTAGGGCGGAGGGAAACATACAGTGGAGAGGTTGTAGATCTCAAAGTGTCTTTCAAGAGAGTCTCCTACTGCCACACTGCCAAACTCCAGCACCTTACAGCCTTCCTCCTGACCCATGGAGCGAATCTGTAGGTGGGGGTACTTGGCTGTGGAAAGGAATTTAAATGTGATGCGAGTCATTCTTTTGATGTTAAAATACTTTATACAAATATAATTGGCGTTCACTTTTTAGTGGCCTGGGATTAAAAAAAATTTTGGTTTACATTTTAATTAAAAAAAAATCTTCAATAAATATTTCTTGGCCAACAAAATGTAGAGATTGTGGAACTTTTAAGAGGCAATGATCTCAAAATACCATGAAACACTTAAAATGACATAACTGAATAAAGAAGGATGGTAAAATATCAAATATTTATATTAATTGGTAAAAATAACTTAAAATAAAAAATAGTTTAAAGCATTTTATACAACATATAGTTTTTTATATGTTGTTTAAAAACCAACCTATTTTAAATTTATGCATATACAAATATGCATACAAACAAAGACACAAACGCATATTTGTATGTGCATAAATTTATACTTGTTTTTATATAACATATAAAACAGTACATGTTGTATAAAATATGTTTTTATACTATATGCTGTTTTTAAATATATATTTTTACTATTTTTAATAAAAACTTCTGAGCTAACAGTATGTCTGTCTTTTAAGATTTATTCACCTTATTTTTGCCGTTAGAGTGGGTGCAGCCTTTTTTGTAAATTTAATGTGTCTGGCTTCTGGTGTCATCCGCTTCCAGCTATTTTTAGCTGTACAAAACAGCTCGTTTTGTTGCTTGATATTGCAAACTTGTGTTTTTTACCATATTATTTTAATGTGTTGTCTTAATTATAAACATACTGGGTTGTAGCACAAACAATTTTAGTTTATTGCATTTTGTTATTCTTCTTGTCATTTCCCTATTGGGTATACCGTGGCTAATGAAGCGGAAATCTCACGCATTCACAGAAAACAGCTTACTTCCGCATTAAAAAATAAGGTGGATACAGAATTGTTAAACATTTATTTCTCTATGTAGAAAATGAATGATTTTATTACTTTAAAATGGTAGAAACAACCAGTAAATATCCTAAATGTGCTTTCTGAAATTCTTTGAAAAGCTTAGTGTTCTCACACAGCCCACGCAGAAGCACAGCACAGCTGCTCTCCCAGTCATCTCCAAAAGCACAGCTGGCCTCAGTCTGATACACTAGAGCCTGCTGGAGTTTAAACTCTACTGTAACCCTGCATTCTTCTCCAGGCTTTAACTGTCCAGTTTCAGGGGACAGCTGGAACTGAGGGTCCACAAACCACTTGAATCCTGTTTGCAGCTAACTGGGGACACAAACAGTGCATTCACAGGTTTCAGCACTTTCTTTGCACTTTCTCTATAGCTCAGATTATCTTTAGTCATGCTTTACCTGGAATTACGAAAGAGGAAGCTGGTTTGGGAGCTGTGCTGAGCAGCACAAGGTGGCAGCATCACTGTGTCTGGTACCTCCAGGGCATGATGAGGAGTCACAGCTCGCAGAGACACCTGGAATGTGCCTTCCTTACCCTGAAACACTATAGCGTCTGCATACTCACACTGGAAAGAGCAAGGCGAGAAAGAAGAATACATGCAAATCTAGTCACGCAAATAATATCTCTCATTACTTGCTGTAAATGTTGATTATAAAAATCATCATAATCATAGGATTAATGAATGCTTCAATGATATAACAAGCTTAAGATGATATATTAAATAAGAAACACAGATAATTTAAACTTTACTTTCTCAAGAGGCTGAAAAGTAACTGTGAGTGAGTAAGACGTTCCTGGGCTCAGAAGGATGGTCTGAGGAAATGGTGTGCTGAAGAACTTGGAAGCAGGAGGTCTGAAATGGACAAAATACAACAATTTAAACACTACAGTTGGAAAGTTTTAGGTCAGAAAGATTAAAAAAAGAACACTTTTATTCAGCAAAGCATTAAATTTATTAAATGTGACAGTAAAGACATTTGTGATGTTACTAAAGATTTATATCTCAAATAAAGTTTTTTTTTTACGTTCTATTCATCAAAAAAAAATTATAATAAATAAAATAAAATAAAAAAGTAAAAAATAAATAAATAAATAAAAAATATGTATCTCAGTTTCCTCAAAAATATTAAGCACCACAACCAAACTTAAGACTTAAAAAACATTTTAAAAAATCTTACCAGCAACAAACTTTGCTTTGAATTATGGAAAAAGTAACTTTTGGTCTTAATGAGTTATTGTTTTAAGTGGACTGACCTGAAGGTGAGTTTCTGGAGTTTTCCATGTATGCTTTTAAGGAACAGTGATTTGGTATACTCTCGGCCTGGCTCCCGCCCTCCCAGACCAACTGCAGCCCAGGTTTCTTCCTACCCCCAAGAAAGCCCCGTTTTGAGTTCTTTTCAGATGACTCCCTGACCTGAGGCGTGAGACCCTCTGAAAATAAAGGTAATCAAGTCATATAGACCATTGGTTTTTTTCACCACCAGATGGCAGTGTATTTCAGCAAAGCATTTTAGCACACTGATAGTAAAAAGCCAATGCAAAATCTTTTTTTTTATTATTATTTTTTTATATAAAAACGATTACAATAGAAATACTATTAGAAACTAGCTGCAGAGAAGAATAATTAAACATGATTAAGTAGGCAAGAATAATGAACAACAAATAATTACAGAGCATAGACTGAATAAGAAATTGGGGCTAGCTATCAAACACGGAGGTTGGAACAATTATTATACTCCATAACTACAAGTTCTAAGTGTAATTTTTATCGGGTCAAATTACTGGGTTTTATAGGTTTATATATGTTATATATGTTGAGTTTTATTATAATTGTTTCATTGTCTAAATATTGCTGAAAATGCAGGTCCCATAGTCAACTTAATTAGCCTATATAAATGTGACACCTTTTAAATATAAAGTTATTTTATTTATTTATCTGTACATTTATTTATTGATTTATTTTGAACATCAATTTACTTACAAAAATCCACCCTGGGAAATATTTGCTGAAATAAAAGAATGACAACGATCCCATGTCTGCCATGTTTACCCACATAATAAAAACCAACTATTTCCACCTTTAAAAAAAACACCTTACCTTTCTATGTGGGTTGTGTGTGACTCCAAAGGGAATGCCTGAGCTCAGAGGATTCACCGGATGATCCGTCAACATTGCACCTAAAAAACAAACACCCAAACCACAGGAGTTCAAATAGTGCTGCATTTGTGGGCTTCAAATATTTCATATAGCTTTTATATCATATTATATAAAAACAGATGTGGATGTAGACAGTGCATAAATGATCTGGGCCGATATCAGATATGAACCTAAATTTCATCTGACCGATAATATGAACATATAAAGACCATACTGCATTAGGCAATATCTG
This sequence comes from Sinocyclocheilus anophthalmus, assembly GCA_018155175.1. NCBI lineage: Eukaryota > Metazoa > Chordata > Actinopteri > Cypriniformes > Cyprinidae > Sinocyclocheilus > Sinocyclocheilus anophthalmus. The sequence continues at coordinate 96,817 of JADLZN010009450.1, read as the reverse complement.
TATTACTTTAAACAGCTGTATTTATTTGCTCTTCTCTCCAGTTATTGCAATAGCAGGATCTGTTATATGTCTGTCTGAGGTTAACTGAGGCTGGTGTAAATTTATGACCCTCCCACTCATTTCTTTACCTCTCTATTAGCTTAAGTGATTTGCCTTAAGGAAATCTGACAGCAAAGGTGATTGCCTCAGAGGATCATTAAATTAAATGCTATTGATAAAGTGGCACAGTGGGTTTTCTGGAGAGTATGCAAAGGTATTTTCTGTTTTATATCTTTTTAAAAAGTTGACAGCGTTGATAATTGCATAGAAGCTGTAATTCTGTTCAAATTCTGTTGCTTTACTTTGGCAGGGTGTTTATTCCCGCCACTGCAATGCATTTAATTAACATATAAATATGTTCTATTCTAGCTTGGCTGAGAACACTGCACCTTCTCTGCTTTAATATTTAATTGCTGGCCTTACACCACACCCCTGTAAAAATGCTCTTTTGGTCACTGAGGTAATTCATCTTTTCGAATTAAATGGCCCGGTGACATCAGCATAAGGAGTAGATTATTTTGCTTTTCCTTCATTAACTTAATTATTTGCCTATCAGTAAACCCCCCTGAGTAATTCATATTTGAGAGGCTGTGGCCATAAATATCAGGGCCTGCATTGTTTATAATGCACTGTAGATTCGTCTGCGCTTTAATCACCATCTGTGTCAGCTAGAGGTTAAAATGGAGAGGAGAGTGGGCCGATGATTATGTAGGATGGAGGTGATATACATTTACAGTTTTAATCCTTTCACTCATGAGCTGAACACATAAAAACAGCATTTCAATAGGGTTCAAGTGAGAGAATGGATTTTGTTTATTTCCTTTTTGTCTCCAAGTACATATTTTACCAGCAATCTTTGAAGGGCACACATCCTTCAAACTGAGTCCTGATATCAGTTGAATAAATTAGATATAATCTATAACAGTTAAATAACATTAAAGACACCAACATCAACATTACATAAACTAATGGACTAACTAATGCACTGTTCACAGTTTGCCCATGTTCAATATTTGCAGAGGACTGACCAGTTCCTCAGTGTTCCAGTCACTAGTTACTGGAAGAAAGCTGACACCGATGACCTCTGGACAATCTTCTGTTCCCCAGCATCCACTCTCGACTACATACTATTAAACATGATGTGTTCAAGAGACCAATGAGCACAAGTGACAGCCTGTGACGTTCAGTGCAAAGGCTTCCTCATTTGGTTCAACAGCTTTTTTCAACCAAAACGTTCATGTTAACATATATAGTAAAGATTTTGATCACATAAGAAAAACATTAGTTTGAAATAGTGTACATTTGCAGTTTACAAGCAGCCTTCAAGAAAAAATATTAAGTGCAAATAAACCGGAAGACTTATTTAAGACTTTTTTGACTATAATCGTCACGATGAACTCATCTGGTCTAAGCAATAGTTTTGACATCAACAGCTTTCAGTCTTGAGGTGTTGGATTTGAAACCTGTCCAGTTCATGGACATGCAGACTGCAGCTGCCATTAGTTCTTCATAACCCGAGTCTGATCTTTCGGTCTCCTCCGATCTCTTCCAGGTCGTCATCAGAGTAAGAGCCATGAGAGCTGTAGCTCAGCGCGGAGCTGTGCTGCAGGAAGTCCGATGGGTGAGGTAGACCCACACCTGCGTTAATCGATTTTCTGAACTCTTCCTCTTCTTCTTCATCTTCCTCCTCTTCGTCCAGATCCTCATCGTCATCGTGTGCACTGCAGCGACTGAGGTCTTTGGGCTTGTTTTCTCGCTTGCCTGACTTACAGCCATCTGTTTCCATCTGCGCAGCCTGCTCTTTAGCTTTACGGCTGCGTTTCCACTTCATCCGTCGATTCTGGAACCAAATCTTCACCTGGCAAATACATAACAATCATCACAATCAATCACATAAAGGTTGATCCATTGCTATTAGCATTTGGAAATATTCATGAACTTATTAAATTCTTATTGAATTATTGAATTATTTTGCTGCCCCACAGTTCTCAGTATGTCTTTCTCCCCCATCCCTTCTTTTTAATGGATGAAGGTGCACCCCAAACCTAACCGTCAATGGGACGTAAGCAGATCGTATGAATAAGATTGTACAAATTCAGTCACCAATTTGCCAAAACATCCAATACTCCTAAAAATAAAGGTTCTTTATTGGCCTCTATTGTTCCATGATGAACCTTTAACATTCATTGAACCTTTTAATTTGCACTAAAGGTTCTTTATAGTAGGTTCTTCAGAATGTTCCTCACACTGAGTACAATAGTGTGGGGAAGTCGTGGCCTAATGGTTAGAGAGTCAGACTCGTAACCCAAAAGTTGTGGGTTCGAGTCTCGTACCAGCAGGGATTGTAGGTGGGGGGAGTGTATGTACAGCGCTCTCTTCCACCTTCAATACCATGACTGAGGTGCCCTTGAGCAAGGCACCGAACTGCTCCCCGGGCGCCGCAGCAAAAAATGACTGGCCACTGCTGGGGTGATGGTCGGTGGTGGTTCACTGCTGTGTGTGTGAACTTGATGGGATAACGGCAGAGGAGAATTCCTGTATGGTCGCCACATGTCATTTCCCTTTTTTTTTTTTTTTGAATGTTCTTTAGGAATTGTTGACTGAAAGGTTCTTTGGGGAACCAAAAATTGATCTTCTTTGGCATTGCTGCAAAAATGATGAATTGTCATGTGTTGCTTTCTCCTCACCTGTGTCTCAGTCAGCATGAGAGAAGTGGCCACTTCATAGCGTTTGGGTCGTGATAGGTACTTGTTGAGTTTGAACTGATTTTCCAGCTCTAGCAGTTGCTGGCTGGTGAAAGCTGTGCGTGGTCTCCGGCACTTTCCAATTAAACCAGACTGAGGTGCCCCTGAGAAGAGTGTTAGTTGATAAAGGAGGTATAAGACTTGTGCCAAAAAACAAAGACATACGGTGAAGACACCAAGCAGATGCAGCAAACAAGAACATAGTCACCTCTTGTTCCTCCCCCCTAATAGATAATGATAACAGCTTTACTTCAGTTTATTGTTGATGACTGGGAGATATTGCTTTGGAAGGACACTAAAACACCAGAGAGCACCATTAACTTAATGAAAATTCAATAAATGCTACCAGGTAACTTTATTGATGAAGCTCAGACCATTTTAAGTGTGTCTTTATAGTTTTCCTCTGGATGAAGCAGGCTGTTTTAATGGAGTTGTCATTTATGATGCTATGAAAAGACTGAAAATAAAAAAGCTTACATTATAGTTCCGTTAGCAGTAAATACCGATTCAATTATGCTAGATAATATTTATGGCATCTGAGTTCACTTTATAGTGATTTTGCAGAAAGATGCGTTTATATTGTACATATTTATGTGATGTTATATTTTTTTTTTCATAATTTTCCCAACATTTTAGGATACATAAAGTTATATACATGCAAATGTATTTGTAACTTTATGAATACTGTAAATGATAATAATCATTGCTGCAGCTTCATGGAAATACGCTTGGGGTAAAAATAAGTAAATACAATTTAGGCCTATTTTCCAGATCTCTGCGTCAAGATTACACGCATTATTATCATTTAGACTTTTTTTTATTCAAAGGCGTTCTTAAAAAGTAAGCACTAATATACCTATAAAAATGAACAAATATTATAATGCATATGCATAATTCTGCAGAAGGGACACGTACCGCTGTAGTCTGCGAGGCGAGGCATTATGAGTCCAGCCCGGAGCCAGTGTTCTAACGGGAACGAACCGGCCACGGCTGCTGCTTTCAGGTGCTCCGGGTACGGCTGCGCGAAACCTGAATACGCGAAGGTGGGATGCTGCGCTCCAAGTGCCGTGATGGAGTACATAGGTGAGGGATACATTCCTGGCATAGGCCCTTGGGAAAGTAACGTTAATCCTGGGTGAGAAATGTTCAGCATGCCCGGTTTGGGTATGACCCCTGTCTGAAGGTGAAAAGCGCGAGGAGGAGAGCTCTCTGTCCGTTTGCAGGTCGCGGGCTCGATGTCAGCGCCGTCGGTGCACAGTCCCGGCGAATCCTCGCGAACCATCCGCTGAGAGCTCTCTGACAACAGCGCATCTATTCGAAAGTTCCTCGACTTATCCATTGAGGAAAACTTTAAGTCTCAAGTATGTTACGAGCTAAATATATTATAAAATAGTATAAGTTTAAGCGTTTTTTTTTCCTTTTTTCCCCTTACACTAGCCTAAAATGAGAATTAACTTTTACTTAGGCCAAACTATTTGCCTGGCCGTCTGTAATATTGTCTAATTCTTTAAGAGAGCTGTGGATTTTGTTACTCTATGACTGCGTGTTTTCATCTCTATACCCGTGACGCAACGTTATGCCTGGAGCGCGTGCAGACATCAGTTTTTGACTGTCTCGCGCTCCAGCTCGCTCCTCCTAAACACTCTCTGATTGGTTCATTTCGATGCCCTTAGAGTTGAGAAACTTCCAATGCATTCGAATTAATTCATTACACACGCATTTATTTCAACGTCAAGCCATACATTTCACATATCTTAAGACTTATCGGTCAATTGGCCACACACAAATTTTTTTGTCAACACAACTGATCTTCTAAAAATTATTTTTATCCACAGAAAAGTGCCAAATGTAATTGATAAAACAGCAATTAAAACAACAATAACAATGAGCGATAGACAATTTGTTATAGGCTACTATAGACTAAAAGAGATACGAAATAACAACAACAAAAGAAAACGTAGACTTATTTAAAAAAAAATGTTAAACTGGGCACATTTAGACGTCTTTAAAATCTCTCAAAAATACTTTACAAATTAATTTACGTTGTCGATATAATTTCGACTGGTGATCTATTATTCATTTTTCTTATTTCACTGAGGGGTGAAATACACGATGCTGTTATGGCAATATTTTTGTTCCCATCTATTTAACTTTATTTAAAAGATTTTAAACGTTTTATATAGCCTATGTTTGGTTCAAGTTAATTGAATATCGTTCCTAACAGAGTCATGTTATTAATTCAAATTACCTACAATGATACATAGTTTTCAAATATATCTTAATAAACATAATCGAATAGAATGGTAACCGAAAATGTTTAATAGCAAAATATAGGCCTAAACAGATGAATGTCCAATCAAATGGTATGTACAAATATCGGTAACACTTTACAATAAGGTTCATTAGTTAACTACATTAGTTAACATGAACTAATAATGAACTGCACTTATACAGCATTTATTAATCTTAATGTTAATTTCAACATGTACTAATAAATTTTTTAAATCTTGGGCTGACCTTTTCCACTCCGCGCTCGCAGGTGCGATGCCGCCTGGCTTTTCTCACACTAGTGTTTGCACGAGCACCCACTCACGCCTATTTCTTATCAGGTGCAAACATGTAGGCCCTCCTAATGATCAACAAGCTGGATAAACGCAAACGCAACATGCTGCAGTTGCAATGTTCAGTCATTATCTGCCGGCTATTTGTTGCTCGTTTTTCCAGTATAGGCCATGCTGGTCGAAACGGTTTATTTTGCATGAAACGTTAGCGTCCCAACACTGAAAAGAGCGCAGTACAAATGCGAAAAAAATAGTATGCAATAGCTCAAAGTCATGGCATTCACCGCTGAGGATCGCTGTTTTAAATGGTGATTTTGTTTCTGTGAATAGTTGTTCTCATGGGAAGTCAGGTAACGCACCCAGCACTGTTAGTATGTTCCCAGACAAGACCTTGAGGTTATAATTAATCTCAGTTCATTAGGAAGATAAAGGTCAATTATTAGGCTTCTACCTGTCAATCATTAACAGTGCTAGGGTCTGTGCAGCGGAACAGATAATAAACAGATTTGCCTTTCTTTTCTTTAATTTCTGGGGGGAAAAAATCGGGCGCATAATGCAAATATTTAGAAGTAATCAGCTTTCTTTTTTAAAAAAATGACCAATACTAGGAGCGACCAAGTGATACAAATTCATATATTATTAGCCTCCAACAGCTCAAAAGTGCTATTTGATGAAAAAACGTTGCATATTGTGTGGATCCTCTTTTAATAAATGCAATAGTGGCTTACTTTTCATGTCATCATCATCCATCTTACAAAGTAATTATATGAGAATTTTAACATGATTTCATTTTTTTTTTGTGTACTTCATACTGAAATATGGTATTTTAGAAACATTTCCAATAACTGTAATACGATTCTCTAAATTAATGGGGGAAATGGGAAAATGATTGTGATTTTCTTTTTCCTAAAATTGAGAATGGCATAATCAGTCTCCTCATTTGTTTCCTCTCTCCAATCAATTTAAATATGTTTTTTTTTGAAGCACTCAATCTTCTAATTTATCAAATCTAATATTATTATAAAGTCTAAATATGATCAAATTGTGTGACCATTTGTGACAATTAATAAAATAATGAATACAAATAATTGCTTTAATGCAACACTATGTTAAAAATTGAAAAGGACCGCACTCGTTTTAACTTCGGCAAGCAATAAAATAAGGACCATTTTGTCAGGTTGAGAAGGACATAATGAAACTGCATTTAAAAGAAAAAGATACATTTCGAACAGTTTTTATTCAATTTAAAACAATTTGTTACAAAACATGTTACAAAAATAATATTAATAACTAAATTAATGTAGTGAATTAAGTGCTTAAATAGTGGCCCCCCAAAATGCCCAACTCTCTGTGCAAAGAACTGGCCTATATAAAAGAGTGAGACAAAAGAAGACATTACTCAAAAGAACCGCGTGAAAACTCATATGAGCAGGTTTCTGAAACTTAGATACTATTTGAAAACTGACTGGAAGAATGGGCCAGAATCACATCTGAATGTGTGCATGTGTGAATGTGTGCATGAAATGTTGTTCAGACTTGGCACAAAAGACCTTAAGTGGTTAGTGCTGCTAAATGTGCCTGAATAACTATGCAATGTTTATTTTTAATTGAATTAATTTTTTTGTTACAAATATTTTTTGTTTAAAATGTGTGATAAAAATGATTTGATTTTAATACTCTGAAATGTTATATTATATTATAGATTTATTACAGAGAACTCAATTTCAGTGTACGATTCCTAATTCAGTAAAACAAGAGAAGTGAAATTGTAACATTTTTGCAAGACAAAGTAAATCTACAAATAAATGTCCTCTTTCTAAAAAAGGTGACCACAGATGCCTAACAAGCCTGCCAAAGTGCATTCACTGCATTCTGACTGTCCAGAAGGGAGCCAACACTTGTATTCAAGAGACTGTAAAAGAGCTATTGAACGAACAGCTATTCATACACAAATGCAACATGGTGACATGGGCTGCCCCTTTCGTAACTGTCTGACCTCTTGCTCTAGGTCAGATGTAAAAAAAAAATAGCAATGTGTTGTGCTTGTGTAGGTTTCAGTATGAAAGCTAAGGAAATAACTTGCGTGCTGTCTAATTTCCAATTCCAGCCTTCAGCAAATTTAACTCTTTGTCCAGATCTACCAAAACTTAACTTTGCACTGCTGGAATCCACTGAATAGTTGCATCTTATTTTCATTTCCATTCATAACCAGCCCATTGTTGCACTCTTGTGTCCTTGTGATTGACCAGAGGGAATTGAAAACTTCCTCAGTAACCAGGGCTGGGTGGTGCAGGTTAACTAGTTCAGGCCTGCATTGAATCATTTGATTAATGACGGCTATGTTGCCCAGACATCAAGACAATGGCAGAGGCAAGAGGGGTGTGTTTCTGGATAATTACTGCTAAATCCTACCGTTGTGGAGTTAAAGCATAACAGAAAGTTGAACACAAACACGTGCACGTACTACACAAAGAGGATAATTAGTCCAGCGGAGTTGCTACAAACATCTGCTGCTCCGGAAAAAATGGTGGCAACATCAGGAGCTGGTGGTGCATCGTGGGTGGTTCTCCTGCTGGGACATATGCACACAGAAAGACACAAAAATATATAAAAATGAATAAATAAATGAATATTAATGATGAGATTATGCATTTAATAAAAAAAAACTCGAGTGAAATACCAATTATAAGATTGTACATTTAATAAAAAACAACTAAATGAATAATTAAATGCATTATCAACTATCTGATTATGCACTTCATAAAAAATAACTAAATAAATAAAGTGCAATACCAACTGTAAGATAATATATTTAATTAAATAAATAAACAAACCAACAAATGCAATACTAATTGTGAGATTCCTGTATTTATAAAACATAACAACTACAATAAAGTACAATACCATTTAGAGTTATATATATTTTTAAAATGAATGAATGAACGAATAAAATAAATGCAATATCAACTATGAGATTGTTTTTAATAAAATAAATAAGTAAATAAAGTGCAATTCTAATTATGAAGTACATTTCTTAAAAGTATATAAATAGATAAATAAATAACGTAAAAGACCCTTATGAATTATACCAATTTCATTAAAAAGTACAATACCAATTATTTCATAAATAAAAAAAATAAAGCGCAACATCAATTATGAGATTATACCTTTCATTAAAATATGTCAAGAAAGAAAGATGGCACTGAGATTATACATTTTGTAAAAAAAAAAAAAAAAAAAGAAATGTAAAGGAATTAATGAATGTTCTTCTTATTCCTTACAGAGATATAAGGTGATGTGCCCTAGGCAAATATTAAAAAGGTTTAATCAGAACATTCCTTTAGGGCCCTTATTGCTCCTGAGCCACAATAATTTATGGGATATCATTCCAGATTTCTGAACCACAATGTAATAACTTCCAAAGTATAGCCATATTTTTATTTGTCAGGGTGGAATTTAATTAGCAAAGCAAAATCAAACAACATGCACAGAAGGCAGGGCTGAATTGCTGTGCCCTTTGTGTACAGCAATGTGTGTGTTTGGTCAGTCTGGAGATATATTACAGGACAGGCATGATGGATAACTACTACATCTAATCAGCCTCTGTGTTTATCTTCAAGGACCATCCTAGTCAGCTCACAGATTCATCCAGGGCTGTATGTGTGTGCGGCTGTCAGAGGTGAGCAAATTAAATATGACAGTTCAATTAGCCCTGCTTGTCCAAATGGTTGCACCTAATCCTGCTGTAGGATAAGCAGCCCCACCCACCAATAGACTATATGTTTTTTAATCAGACAGTCCTCAGACCGCACAGCTATAATTCAAAACCACCCACCTCACCTTTCTGAATTGCGGACCGATACCTTGGCTCACATGCAAAGTACTGTTTGCTTAAAAAGACTACGATGAGATTTGCATATCTTCAGACAGAATAGTAGAAAGCAACACTACAAAAACTGATACCTTTTAATTCCAATAAATACAGTGGGTACGGAAAGTATTCAAACCCCCTTAAATTTTTCACTCTTTGTGATATTGCAGCCATTTGCTAAAATCATTTCAGTTATTTTTTTTTCCTCATTAATGTACACACAGCACACCATATTGACAGCAAAACACAGAATTGTTGACATTTTTGCAGATTTTTAAAAAAGAAAAACTGAAATATCACATGGTCTTAAGTATTCAGACCCTTTGCTGTGACACTATATATTTAACTCAGGTGCTGTCCATTTCTTCTGATCAGCCTTGAGATGGTTCTACACCTTCATTTGAGTCCAGCTGTGTTTGATTATACTGATTGGACTTGATTAGAAAATCCACACACCTGTCTATATAAGACCTTACAGCTCACAGTGCATGTCAGAGCAAATGAGAATCATGAGGTCAAAGGAACTGCCTGAAGAGCTCAGAGACAGAATTGTGGCAAGGCACAGATCTGCCCAAGGTTACAAAAAAAAATTCTGCTGCACTTAAGTTTCCTAAGAGCACAGTGGCCTCCATAATCCTTAATTGGAAGACGTTTGGGATGACCAGAACCTTCCTAGAGCTGGCCGTCCGGCCAAACTGAGCTATCGGGGGAGAAGAGCTTGGTGAGAGAGGTAAAGAAGGACCCAAAGATCACTGTGGCTGAGCTCCAGAGATGCAGTCGGGAGATGGGAGAAAGTTGTAGAAAGTCAACCATCACTGCAGCCCTCCACCAGTCGGGGCTTTATGGCAGAGTGGACCGACGGAAGCCTCTCCTCAGTGCAAAACACATGAATCCCCGCATGTAGTTTGCCTAAAAAACCCTGAAGGCTCCAAGAGTGTGAGAAATAAGATTCTCTGGTCTGGTGAGACCAAGAAAGAACTTTTTGGCCTTAATTCTAAGCAGTATGTGTGGAGAAAACCAGTCACTGCTCATCACCTGTCCAATACAGTCCCAACAGTGAAGCATGGTGGTGGCAGCATCATGCTGTGGGGGTGTTTTTCAGCTGCAGGGACAGGACGACTGGTTGCAATCGAGGGAAAGATGAATGCGGCCAAGTACAGGGATATCCTGGACGAAAACCTTCTCCAGAGTGCTCAGGACCTCAGACTGGGCCGAAGGTTTACCTTCCAACAAGACAATGACCCTAAGCACACGGCTAAAATAACGAAGGAGTGGCTTCACAAAAACTCTGTGACTGTTCTTGAATGGCCCCGCCAGAGCCCTGACTTAACCCAATTGAGCATCTCTGGAGAAACCTAAAAATGGCTGTCCACCAAAGTTTACCATCCAACCTGACAGAACTGGAGAGAATCTGCAAGGAGGAATGGCAGAGTTTCCCCAAATCCAGGTGTGAAAAACTTCCCAAAAAGACTCATGGCTATATTAGATCAAAAGGGTGCTTCTAATAAATACTGAGCAAAGGGTCTGAATACTTAGACCATGTGATATTTCAGTTTTTTTTTTTAATAAATCTGCAAAAATGTCAAAATTCTGTGTTTTTCTGTCAATAGGGTGCTGTGTGTACTTAATGAGGAAAAAAAATTAACTTAAATGAATTTAGCAAATGCCTGAATAAAACAAAGAGTGAAAAATTTAATGGGGTCTGAATACTTTCCGTACCCACGTATTTGTGTCTACACACCAACATCCGCTTGTATTGTATAAAATAACCCCTAAACAAATACCATCTATGTACGCCTGCGATCCTTTATATACTGATTTATGTCTGTGCTTTTATAATCATAAACAATGTCATTCATAAATTACCGCCACTGATTCCGGTGGCTGTTCAAGTCTGTGTTAAGATGGTCTCGTGTAGATAGTTAAGGATTGAAGGTTGCTGAGGGGCCTATTTAGGGGGTAAGCGCTGTTGTTTGGTCGGGGAAGGTTGGCGGTGTGAAAATTTATATGTTGCTTGTGGCAAATCTAGCCAGGGTTTGCGCAGATGAGTGAGTGGAGGGGGGTAAGGACTGAGTCGGGGGGGAGTTTGCGGGCGGCAAGGTGTGAGTTGAAGCCGGTGGGTGGATGAATCAATGGGGGATCCAGTCAGGGCACAAAAAGGGCCAAGAAGCATATTCCCCCTTTGTTCCCACCAGAAACAAGGTCTGCTTGTGATAATTTAGTATCTGGCCCATTACGAACCTTGGATGTTTGAAACACTAGTGAAATGCTGCAGTTCTCAAACTGTAAGTGTTCTTTCCAATTTGCAAATTTAATGGGAATTTAAATATGTATCGATTACATAATATGTGATATAGATATAGATAATAGGTATATATATATATTATAGATGTAATAGGTATAATAAAGGTTAAGTAAAAATCATATAATTATGTACATGTATAATTAACATACATTATATGAGTTCACGTAATCAGTGTTCCAAGTTTATGATTAGTGATATAAAATAGTGCAGAATTTTAAATATTTATTAGTTTTCAGTAATTACATTTCTTTCTTTTTTTCTTTTTTTAAAGTGTAAATTACTTAAAAAAACCTTACGTTTCCTTTCAGGTTTAAATTTGATTTTCTAGTTCCGATTTTTTTCAACGTGGACAATGTAAATTTTAAGTTTCCTAATAAGTTGAATCATCAACAGTCATCACTACACTCAAAATGACTTTGTGGATAATAAGCTGACCTGTAACCGGAATTAAGCTTTCCTATTGTTTTCATACTTGCTGAAGGTAATGAATGAAAAGTAGTTTGACCAATAGCATGCATGCATATAATCAACCAATCATGGAGCGTAAGAAATTAGAATCTACAGAGAACGGTCAAAGCAATGCAAATACGTGCACTTATACATTTTGAGGACTGTAATGAATCCCTACTTTTAGGCAATTTAGAAATTTAGAAAAAGTGAATGTATGGACATCCATGATGGTTACTCCCAATGCTGGTTAAGTTTAGAGGTGGACCTTCATTAAGCTTACTCTGTGTTTTTGTACAACTCAAATTGTACAGATTCATACAAAATTGGCACCTCCTAAAATAGTTAAATTTTCTGCATAAGATCAGGTTGGTATAATCACATCTATGTAAAGTTGCATGTTGCCACCGCAACATATAGCAGCAGCCCATTTAGGAAATGGTCTTGGTTGTGTACACAGTGCCGAAAAGCGGTGGGGGCCTAAAAGAAGAGTACTTAGCAATGCCGTTAACTGGCCGTTCTGTCAAGAGGTTCTGACAAGCTGAAAGGGAGGAGCTGTCAAAAGCTAATTTATCTCCTATGGAGCCCAACATGAAATTTCATTCGCTAATTAACCCCCACCCCCCCCCCCCCCCTTTCTGTTCTAGCACTTCCTCACCTCTCCGTCATCGTCCCGAGGGCACAACATCACAGTGACAATGCGGCATTATGGAAATAAATAGTTCCATTATGCCGCATTGTGTAGTGGAGTTGGACTCACTGCTCTGCTTTAGTGATGGAGGAGGGTTCTACTTTGATTAAGATGATTTATTGAGGTACGGTTGCAACATGTTTGGAGTCAAAACTGGGAAGGTCATACATCAGGTGTCTCTCACATTTGTAGGCGCGCGCATTCTAAAATGCGACCATTATGCTAAAGCACACTATACCAACCATTTTCAATTTGTTATTCACACTTATATCAGCCCTAATAAGATTAAAAAATACATCTATGCAGAATCTGAATCAAACGTACAAGCTATTTTGGTGCATATATTGCAATTAAACTGTAAAAACAACAGGTTTTCACCACCTATTTTGTTCAAATTTAAATGCTCAATAGTTATGAACAACTAGTTTATCTTGGTGTTTTTTTCATATGTGCCTGATAAATGTGAAGATTTCTTTGTATAAAGTGTGACTCGATTAGTTTCCCTGTGAATTGCCCACTTAGCATCCAGACAAGCTAATGCCACCTCTGAAAACAAGCTGGAGTGTTTAACTGCTCATCATTTTTATAGATGCAGGGGACACTGCCATCACAAAGGGTGTACAGCCGCTTAAACAAATGCAGCCTGCGATGTCCTTTTCAAGCAGAATCAACAGATGTCACTTGGGTGCTTTCTGCTGAATAGGACTTGAGGTCAATCAGGCAGATAAGAGATTACTGTTTGGGAATCTCTCAGTTATCGCCTCACTGACTGACCCCAGAGAGACACGAGGGAGGAGGAGGAGGAGGAGGAGGGATGGGGGGGTGAACGCGGCCAAAATGAGCCCCAGTACACCCAAAAGCCTGTATTCAATGGAAGAAGCCATTTATCAGGCTGCTTAACCCTTCTTTTTTTTTTGGTGTGGAAGGAGGGTTGGACATTCGCTGCAATTGGACTAATTAAAACACTGCAGCACTGCTAAAGTGTACATCTGGTCATGCATTAGTTCAATGTCCTGCTGTTCCTATAGAATGATTAATATGTCCTTTGCAAGCACTGATTAATGCCTAGTTTAATGCATTTTAGCAACACAAAAACATTTTGCATAAAGCGTGTACAATGCAAATTGGAACCTATACGCAACTGAAATACCAAGACATGGATTTACATTTAAACATTAGACAGATGCCCCAAAGTGACTCACAATACATTTCAAGTACACATTTTATTGGTTTAAAAATCAAACCTTTGACCTTGGTAATGTAGCACCACACTATTTGAGCTACAATAACAAACTTCACTATTAATTCAGTCTAACAATTCAGTATTTACTATAGTATAATATAATATATAATAGTCGAACAGTCCTTTGTTTGATCAATATATAAGCACAATATCAACAGTTTTTCTTTCTTTTTCCTGGCACACAAAGAAAACTTGAATGGGGATTAATTTCAATTCATTCATTCAAGTTTATTCAGCAGCAGTTAGATCATCTAAAATGGTATTTTGGATAAAGAATTAAATGACAATGAATGTGCTATGAAATCACACGGCCTCACCTACAAATATAATCTTGCGTACTTGTGTCTCTGAGTTTGTTTGTTTATACTGTTTGCGTTGGCAAAGAGCCATACTGCAGTGTGACTCTTCAATGGGCCCTGGGTAGGTGCAGAAGTCCTCAATGGATAAGCATCAAAGGACAGACTGTCATTTGTCTTTTGAAATGCTTGACATTTTAACACCTGGTACTGTTTACAGGTCAATGAAAACAAATCACAGAGAACTTTAATTGCGCATGAGGTATTAAAGGCTCTCAGCATAGCCAGCGTTATAGAATATATAATCTGTCTTTTATTATATAAAGTGTCAGTAATAGAGACCAGGAGATTAAGTTCAGAATTTGGCTAAAATGCACTTTGATTAAGGATTCAATTGCTTTTCAAGTCTTTTTCTCGGTTTTGCATATCTAGAAATGTTTATTTCTGTTTCTCTGATTAAATTTAGCATGAAAATGTCCTTTGAAATCCTTGAAATGAGCAAATATGAAGTATTGGGGCTATCTTGGATTCACAATGAGTCCAGCTAGGCTAAACTCAACAGTGAGCATTTTTACTTGTGACCTTGAGTGTAAGAATGATTTGTAGATTAAGTGCAGAAACATTTGCAATACATTTGGTGTTTTTAGATAAACCCACGTTGTTACATAATATTACTCGTTTTCTGCTAAAATAAGCAAGAGTAGTGTTCAAAGTCCTGGTGTTCCAATGCTGTCCGTCCATTTAATCAACATGAGGGCTTGTTTGTGTCACTGTTTCAGGAAAATTAATAAGGTTTATGGTAAAAGGACTCTGGAGTGTGTGTGTGTGTGTGTGTGTGTGTGTGTGTGTGTGTGTGGTGTGTGTGTGTGTGTGTGTGTGTGTTGTGGTGTGTGCGCGTTTGCTTGGTGACAATGCGGACATAATTTTGTATAATGACATAAGGTATAACCCGGTATACAATGAGAAGGTACTTGTCAGGACATAAACCCATGTCCCCATTGTTCAAACGCTATAAATCCACAGAATGGAGTGTATTGAAAATCTGAAAATGCAGAAAGTTTCCTGTGAGGGGTTGGTTTAGGGGTAGGGTTGGTAAAGGGCAATAGAATATACGGTCTGTACAGTATAAAAATCATTACGCCTATAGGATGTCCCCACTTTTCACAAATGTAAACCTGTCTGTGTGTGTGTGTGTGTGTGTGTGTGTGGTGTGTTTGGTGTTGTGTGTGTGTGTGTGTGTGTGTGTGTGTGTGACAGCGGGTAAGAGAGAGAGAGAGAGAATGTTGGCCAGGGATAGAATCCCATATCAGACTGAATTATTTCAGGAACTCACACAGATGGAGGGAACAGAAGTGTGTGTGAGTGCATGTGTTTATGCCCAACCCTTCTTAGTCTATTGACATGATAATGGGTACAAATTGATGAAGACTTTTCACTCTCGCTCTGACAACAGTGTTGAAGAATACACAAATGTTCCGCCACCCACTAGCAGGAATAAATCACGGCCCTACGCCTCCTCCTGGGCTGCTTTAATCAACTAATTCCCCCTGCCACTGATACCCCTAACTCGTGCTGTGTCTCCTGTTTTAACTCATCTCCCTCACAGCCACATAATCCCATCAGTCTTAATCTGTTTTAAAAGGCCTTAATCCACCAATTAGACCCTATCAAACCTTAAGACATGGCCAATAAATTACCAGCGTGCTTTAACTGTCACAGGATTAAACCATGTTACAAATTCTGTAAATCCATTCGTAATTGACCATAGAAATGGTCAAAACCATAACCCTTAAATCGCATACACAAAAACTCACATCAAGAACAGATGTCTCGAGCCTAACAACCCAGATTGAGATTATTCCTCATGTAGCCACTATCTCAAAAGCCAAAATAACCATTTTTGTAATATTTTAAAATATTTTCCTTGGTTATATGAACGTTCATTTTCAATTCATTATGCAAACATCATGTGCATGTTCTCTTCTGAACGATGCTATGAGCTCTAGTGCTAAACTATAAAACTAAACTAAACAGCTAATTCATTCAATTGTGGAAATAAAGGAGCTCCACAGAATAAAAACATAAAAAAGGTCATGTGCAACTTTTTATATCACAATTCAGACTTTTTTCATATAAGCTCTGAGAATTGTGAGATATAAACAAACTCAGAATTGTGCAATTTTCTTGCAATTCTGAATATACAATTACTGACTTTTTTTCTCCGAATTGTGGGAAAAAAATCTGAATTTTTCAATTCAAATAGTTTTCAAGTTATCTTTTAATTTATTGTCAAAATTAACATTAACATTACTGTAAGAATATTTTCTTTGTAATTTTGACAGAACCTTTATAGAATATTAGTATTAGTTCTCAGAGGGTTCCCTGTCAGCTGGGAAGAGAGTGTCAACCATAGATTTTGCTTTCTGTTCACTGCAAACATACAAAACAGAAAGCAACAAGCTGACGACTGGCATGTTTAAGATTAATAAGATCCAAAACCTTTATCAAAGAACCTGAATTCCACACTAACGGTGTCTATTTGGGCTGCTGAAGAGTTTTTAGATCAAGACCACAGTTGTCTCCACATTTTGTATTCAAATTTCCCAATTACAACTCTCAGATAGATGATGTGTAAATATATTTGACTAAATAAGCTATGTTGGCATTTCATATTCTTAATTGCGTAAGTGAATGAGAGGAAAGTGGAGTGTGTTAATGAATTAAATCAATAATTATTTGCATTGATCCATGTCAGTATTGATTATCCCAAAACGCTTTGCGAATTCCAATCTGCATTCTTAGAGCCCTTCTGTAAGCTTTGAATCTCACTGAGTCCAAAGTGTTTATATAGAGATGAAATACTCACCTTCAGGAGTGAAGTGACTGGAAAACGGTCACAAATAAATGGAATCAATGTAATCAGCTAACAGCTGAATGCCATTGCCAGTTTCACACCATTTGTGTTTTAGTTGCTCCCAGGGGCTCCATCTAAATCCAGCATAGGAAATACGCTTAATTAGATTACATAAGAAATATAATTTCTTAATCACACAGCCTGTTTCATCGTATTGTAAACAAGTGACATTTTTTCTTACTCTAAATTTTCCATTATTTATGACTGTTTTTACTCTGCTAATATATATATCACCCTAGTGAAGTCCATTTCTGCAAAAGACACAAAACAGATTATAAAGAGAGTTAATGCTCATAGGTGTGCAGAAAATGTAATGCATCTTTTCAAAAATAACTTTCATATTCTCTTTTGGAAAAGTTTAGGCTACTAAAAACAACCAGTAAAAAGGTAATGCATGAAAGGCAATCAAATACACTGTAAGCATGACACCCAGGGTTGTTGGTGAGGGCGTAACTGTGCAAACCTTAATCAAAGTGTAATTCATTCCTCTGTGTGTGTTTGAGCTACAGGGTTAAGGTCACTCTAGTGATTAATTAGGACATTGAAAGAGGTACGACGTCACTTTGGGCTTGCTGACCTTGATAGCTGTAAATCTGTTGGCCAACATATTTCTTTGTGATGGTCTGAGACCTGTTGGCCACTGCTTAGTGGATTCTTTGCCTAATTTCATCAGCTGTATATAAATATTATATACATATATTCTAGCAGAATGTAAACCTGGAAACAGGATTATTATGTGTTTGCACATATACATCACTAAAGAATATATATGAGCATGGATGTGAAAATATGCACTATTATTTCAAAGGATAAGGATAAAAAAAAAAAACTCTGAACTGACACATCGGGTGACCCGAGTTCAAGTCCCAGTTAGTGGACTTGAGTACCGCTTAGTCCCCCTCAGTCCTCCACAAAGCTTCCTGTGCAGTCTATATTATATTATACATATTATGTTATACATTATATATACATATATAGCCAATTTCCCAATTTCTGTGTACTGTAATTTGTATCATATTTCGATATTTATTTATTCATTTATTCATAATGTCTTAATATCCAGGCAGTTTTTAACATTGTAAATTTGGGTCTACATGCAGTCACACATTTTCACTTTCAGTTGATTTCATTAAGAAATATTCAGTTATTTCAAATAAATAAGCTGACTTACAAAAATCATATATATCATGATTAATATGAAAATATTCTTCTCAACACATTTGAGACGCTTCTCTAAACAGCATGACTTATACTGTCCCCTAGTGGTGTTTTTGCCACAATGCACAATGGATATACAGTTATCTTCAGAAACATGTATCCAGAATTTGCTAAATATTTAGCTTTTTGGTGAAGTAGAATAACAATTACACTCTCTTAAGCTAGTTGCAACAGTTTGCCTTTGCAAAATCAGTCTGACTGTTATCTAAAGTGACACACAGGAAACACTGATTGGCTGATATCTATCACTTTGAAGACTGACATACCAATAACAGAAGTTTCCAGATCACTAAAGGAGGCTCGCTGCTGGACACGTTTTCCAGCATTGTTCTCGCTGAAGAAGGGGGTAAAGGGGTCATCATGCATTGGTTCACCAGCAGCTGGGAATCTGGCCATCAGGCTGAAAGCTGTGCTCCGAACTGCATAGCTCCCCACAGCTTTTACTCATTTGGACACTCATCTGGCCCCCATAAACAAATATCTGCTGTATGGAAAGAGAGAAGAAGAAGAAAAAAAAGTACGACTATTGGTTGGTTTTTTTGGTCTGTCAATTAATAATGTATTTTTGTCATAAACCTAGGCCTTTGCTACCAAGCTGTCTGACTTAAACTTTAAGTGCAATATTTTTCAGCTACATTCATTAGTTGCAAACATACAAATTACACCATGTGGTAATCAGTCAGATGCTATTAGCATAAAGACTTCTGATTTGTTCTGTCTGTAAATAAACGGCCAGCTTAAAGTGCCCTAACTTAACAGTCAAGCAGATGAGGAAACCGGTTTATCCAGTCACGGTTACAGTAACAAGAACAAATCAAACACCAGCAATGTCAATAGTGCTATTCAATTCTGAGATGTACAAGGGAGATGTTTATTCAAATCTTTTAGAGAAATTAACAGAAATGTAGAAAATGTACTTTATTGGATTTGCATATTCCATGGCAATTAACCATGCAGTAAACTTGAAACAAACATTTACTACTCTGAATGAAAAATTCTGCCAAAAGGTTTTTCTGCCATCTCTGCTGGTCAAATTGTTAAATGGACTGTTTATTCGGATTATGCCATGTTTCTCGTTTACCTTTTACAACCACTAGGGGCTAGCATAAAAACTTATCCCATCTTTAGAGTAAAGTAAAAGTTAACATTAAAGTTGACTGAGTTTATAAAATGACAGTCGACATATGGAGTCAATATTTATCTGTAGAATGAAGAAATAATTTACCAAGCAATATATAAGACTAATGACATACTTTTTTTTTTTTTTGGTTGTAATAACACTACATGCCAGAGGAAAACTGGAAGCAAAACATGAAACAGTGAAATTTTATATTCTACACACATTAAGAGTAAAAGTTTTACTTCTGAAGTAAAGTGATCCCTGTACAGTCATGTTTTAATTTGAAGGCACTTTTGTAAACAGATACATGTAGTCACAGAGACGTGAAATTGATAAATCAAGAACTAAAAAATCCTCTTAATTCTGTTCACATTCAAACAGGCTTTGTCTGAGCAGCAGATACTCAGGCTAGGGTTACAAGAAAAAGGATTTGCACTGTGTTTTTGCAATTTTCAGGAAGTCACATAAAAGAAAATTTTAAGGTATATAGTTTTCAGTATCTATATAAGTCAATCTGAGCAACTATTGTATTATTTTTCACTCTCCTGCAACAAACCTCATTCAGAGCACACAGAGAGGATATCACATTACTCTCTGTAATAAGAGGAGCCATTATTAATTCATGAAAGTGGTTCCTCTGCATGAGTAACCTACAAATTATTTCTTAGATATATGCTTCTTTGTGTTGAGAATACATGAACCAAGATTTTGCACTTGTAAAGGCATAAAGTTTGCTCAGCTGTGCTTGTCAGAATGCTCCCCAGAGGATCAAAGGAGCTTTTTGTAATATTGTTCATCACCCGTCTATTCAAATTCATACCTTGCACTAACAATAAGCTATTCCTATGAGTGTAGGAGGTGCTAACCTCATTTTTCTTTTTGTCTTCCTCCTTTTTCAGCCTGAAGATAGTATCGACATCAGGGGTTTCTCAGATTACAAAGAACACTGTAGCCGCATGATGCTCCAGGTATAAATAAATGTTCGGTGTCAGACTTTGACACATTTAGAGCTTCGTTCCGAACCCTGAGCATCGGCTGGAAGACAAAATACAATATGGTAACACATACCAACTTTTTTTCTATTACACATTATTTCAATATTCATATATTTGGTCTGTATGATTAAATAAATTAATATGAAAGTAAATAATTCTCAATCTGCAGCGTGAGTGCATTTCCGTCCATGTTGGCCAAGCTGGAGCACAGATTGGTAATGCATGCTGGGAGCTTTACTGTCTGGAGCACGGTATCCAGCCGGATGGACAGATGCCCAGTGATAAGACAAAAGGAGGAGGAGATGATTCCTTCAACACCTTCTTCAGTGAGACGGCTTCAGGAAAACATGTTCCACGTGCCATCTTTGTTGATCTGGAACCCACCGTGATTGGTATGGGACAAATTTAAAATGGTTTAAAATAGCATGTACATGAGAATACTAAAATTATGTCCTTTTAGTGAATTGAAAGCAAAAAGTCTGATTGAACCTGCCTTCTTTGAATGTAGATGAAGTACGGACCGGCACCTACCGCCAACTCTTTCACCCAGAACAACTCATCACTGGAAAAGAGGACGCTGCCAATAACTATGCCAGGGGACATTACACCATTGGCAAGGAGATCATTGATTCAGTTCTGGATCGTATTCGCAAACTGGTAATACTTTTCAGTCTAATTTATAAGTTTGTAATAATGTAATGATGTAAAAATGAGTCTTTTTGGTGAGCTCTTTTTCTCTTTTCTTTCAAAAGAGTGATCAGTGCACTGGCCTCCAAGGTTTCCTGGTGTTCCACAGCTTTGGTGGAGGTACTGGCTCTGGCTTCACCTCTCTGCTGATGGAGCGCCTCTCTGTCGACTACGGCAAGAAGTCCAAGCTCGAGTTTGCCATCTATCCTGCTCCTCAAGTGTCCACAGCGGTGGTGGAGCCCTACAACTCCATCCTGACCACCCACACCACCCTGGAGCACACTGACTGTGCCTTCATGGTGGACAATGAAGCCATCTATGACATCTGTCGTAAAAACCTGGACATCGAGCGTCCGTCTTACACCAACCTCAACAGGCTCATCGGGCAGATTGTGTCCTCCATCACGGCCTCGCTGAGATTTGACGGAGCTCTGAATGTGGATCTCACCGAGTTCCAAACCAACTTGGTGCCCTACCCACGCATTCATTTCCCTCTGGCTACTTACGCTCCTGTGATCTCTGCTGAAAAGGCGTATCATGAGCAGCTATCTGTGGCTGACATAACCAACGCCTGCTTTGAGCCGTCTAATCAGATGGTGAAGTGTGATCCTCGTCATGGTAAATACATGGCCTGCTGCCTTCTGTATCGTGGAGATGTGGTGCCCAAAGACGTCAATTCTGCCATCGCTGCCATTAAGACCAAACGCACCATCCAGTTTGTTGACTGGTGTCCCACTGGATTCAAAGTAGGTATCAACTATCAGCCTCCAACTGTGGTTCCTGGGGGAGATCTGACCAAAGTTCAGAGAGCCGTCTGCATGCTGAGCAACACTACAGCCATTGCTGAGGCCTGGGCTCGTCTAGACCACAAGTTTGACCTGATGTACGCCAAGAGAGCTTTCGTGCACTGGTATGTGGGTGAAGGAATGGAGGAAGGAGAGTTCTCAGAGGCCAGAGAAGATATGGCAGCTCTGGAGAAAGATTATGAAGAAGTCGGCACCGACAGCGTCGGAGATGATGAGGACGGTGTGGAATTTTAAATGCAGATTGTTTGTAATCTCAGGGTAATCTAATATTAATTTTATCTTCTAAAATGCAGCATTTTAGTGTTTTGGGGGCTTTACATTCTTTGGTATCACTTCATAATGAGATTCTATGAGTTAACATTAGTTAATGCAATAGCTAACATAAAATATTAATGAGAAATGCTTTTACAGCATTTATTAATCTTTGGTAATTTCTACATTTAAACATTTTAAGTTGTATAAATTAACATATGTTAATGAATTAACACACATATGATCAATAATAAATGTTTTTTAATTAACCTCGATTAGTCAATAGTGTAAAAGCTTACATTGTTAGTTCATGAAATGTTTATGGTTTGTTCATGTTAATGCATTAACTAAATGTTCCTAATTCTTTTTCTGTTTTTTTTCTGTTTAATGCTAAACTTAAATCTATTAAAAAAGTTAAAATTAACTGTAAAAGCAGTAGTAGAAGCAGTAAAAAGTCTGGTGACAAGTTCTTTCTAAAAATGTGTTATCTGCACTCCTTTCATGATCTAGTATACAGTTGGACACGTTATTTGTTTAAAAATCGGAATATATTTGCACATGCAAAAGTGATAAAGGCCAACATGCAAAACAGAATATTTTCCAGGAAGACGCCCTTCCCCCCACCGGTGTCTATGCAGCACAAAAATGACCAACTGCTATAGCTGTTATTCATGATTCAGCTGTTTGTACATGTCACTGGGCATCACTATGAAAGCCTGGATAATGTCTCTGCTTTCATTATCACTGTAGCAGAGAAATTAAAGTCTGATGACAACTGGGCCTGTGTGTCTCTTTCTGTATAGCAAAAACAATGTCTATAGAAAATCTTAGTCAATAGTGCTTTTTATGCTTTGTAAAAAGAGAAAGAGATAAAGACATATCTGTTTTCAAATATAGGGCTGTGTTTCAGTACTTTGAACCCCCCCCCCCCACCCCCCCAACAAAAAAAAACCAAAAACAAAAACAAAATGTTTTTTTACACACAAAAGACTTGTGAAGTAATTACTGATATGAAATGACACTTTCACCCTGAAGTCTTTAAACTTGCTTTTCTTCATGCAGGAATCACAAAGAATTCAGAATCATGCTGTAAGCATTATATTACAAATAGTAAAGATATCAATTTTCCTATACAGTTGCTATGCAACTTTAACACATGACCATGGAGAATTTTGACATATAGTCCGTAAAATTCCTTCCTGGCTTTTAGCATTATCAAATGCCCAAAAATCTGGTAAAGGGGCCAGATGGTTTTTTTCACAGACCCAAAAGTCCCAAGAGGGAGCTAGACTATGCTTGTGTAGGAAGGACGGCCCTTCTGAATGACTTTCCTCACTCCGACAGGCGATCCCACTTCCTGCTAACCCCCTCTCTTCCTCCTCCCTCTTCCTTCTCTATAAAAACCCCACCTCTCCTTTCTTCTCTACATCTGCCTTCTCTTTCCGAATCCTCAAGTCGGCCTGAAGGGAAATCTGACAAGATGGTAAGTTCATAGTGCTTGATCGATTCTTAATTCTAATCTTTTTATATATCGCTCCATTAAAATGCACATATGTGCATTATTTCACATTTAGTGCACTTAAGGCATGTTAAAAGATTTCAGTAAACTCTATGATAGCTTAAAAATTCTCTTACGTGTATTATTTTTGTGTGGAAGACAAAGTTAGCAGCACTGTAGTTCAACTATTGAAACAGGTTTATAAAAATAATCAAACGTAAATCATTAAGCCATGCTGAGTTTCAGGCACAAAGCTGGCCTTTCATTATACAGAGGATGTGGCTACGGCCTTCAAAGCCTGATCCCAGACTATGACACATGTCAGCAGGAAACTCCAGTACTTTGCCTTTTCTGAATATAACATTTATTTATGTTTGGTGGGTCTGCAGAGCCAAAATAGCTCACTGAAACTCAGTCAGCTAAAGAGGAGGAATAGGGGAACTACAGCATGAGACATGCAATTATTACTCAGAAACTAAATACATTCATGCCTTTATGACATACAGAGAGGCATTGGTAGTAGATGAGATCATGAGTGACAAAATCTGGAGCATAGCAGAATAATAGATATAACTGTTCTAGTGAAAAGCCCTGAGAGAGATATCTCTGTGTTACACAAAGGAGAGTGTACAGCTGGGACAGGGAGGGGGTGGACTGAGGTCTCAAAGGAACGCACTCAGTCTCTTCTTCTGTACACTAGAGATCCTATGACCCAGTCTAGAGGAGAGGGTAAAACATGCATGTAAATGTAATTAGAAGAAAAAAAACTGAGTTCTCCATTGAACAATAGGTCCAAAAGCTTAGGAAAATGCATGAAGTTGACAGTATTGAGCTTTGGGTGAGCTCAGTCAGCATGTTAACCTAACTATATAAATTCCTTATCCATCTTATTTTTCAACGTGGAATTAAGCCGTTTTTCTGTGAATGTGCGAGACTTCAGGTTCATTAGCCGCTGTAGGGAAATAACAAGAAGAATAACAACGTGCCATAAATGGTAAAACTATTTGCACTACAAACCAGTGTGTTCATAGCTAAGACAATACATTAAAATATTATGGTAAGACAACAATTTGGAATATCAGGCAGCAAAACGAGCTGTTTTGTACAGCTAAAAATAGCTGGAAGCAGATGACACCAGAAGCCTGACACATTAAATTTACAAATGGCCACGCCCACTCTTACGGGAAAAATAAGGTGGATAAAATCACATAAAAGAACATTTAGTTCAGTGGTTCTCAGCCTTTTTGACTTCAAGGCCCCTGGCCCTAGTTTTCTTTTCAAAACTTATTTTACTCTACGGGCTAGTTTCTTTATAAAACATGAACTAAAATAATTGTAATTAAAATAATTAAATATATGACAAACGAGTTTGTTTGGCATAACTAGGAAATATTTACATTCATTATAAAAATGCCCATAACATTTTAAGATTTTATTTCTTTAAACTACTTTTCTAGGTCTAAAAAAATATATATCTGGTTTTCCTAGACTTTGGGAACCCTGATTCTTCAAAGGAAATAAACCATTAATAATGGGAGTAAATTAAAATAAGGAATATCTTGATATGTATTTATTTATGTTTATTTTAATGCTTGTTTTGTCATATTTTAAATAACTTTAAGTCACCTTGAGGTTCCCTTTGGAAGTTTGCCGAGAACTGGCCCCCTCGGTTAACTATTAAATAGTTAAATAAAAGTTAAATATTAGGAGCTAACATGTTACTATTCTTATTAGCTTAGAGCATTTAGCAAAGATATGTACAGCTGCCACTTATATTCATATTTTTAATATAACTCTCCTTCTTCCTTTAGCGTGAGTGTATCTCTATGCATGTTGGCCAAGCTGGGGCCCAAATGGGAAATGCATGCTGGGAGCTTTACTGTCTGGAGCACGGTATCCAGCCAGATGGACAGATGCCCAGTGATAAGACAATAGGAGGAGGAGACGATTCCTTCAACACCTTCTTCAGTGAGACTGGAGCAGGGAAACATGTTCCACGTGCCATCTTTGTTGATCTGGAACCCACTGTGATTGGTAAGTTGAACCTGAGAAACAGAATATAACCCATTTAAATTATCATGAAAACCATTTTACAAAATATTGGAAAAGCAACAGTTTTACAAAATAGATTTCCTGATAAGTAATCACTTTTATGGAAATTACCTTTATTTGTTTTTCTTGATTTATTGGACCATCTAGATTTCTTCTTCTTCTTATTTGCTACTGTGAATAAAAAAAAGAACAGGAACTTAGGCTTTTCCGTTTTTTTCCTCTTCAGATGAGGTGCGCACAGGCATATATCGCCAGCTGTTCCATCCTGAGCAGCTAATTACTGGCAAAGAAGATGCTGCCAATAACTATGCCCGTGGTCATTACACCATTGGTAAAGAGATCATTGACCTAGTGCTCGACAGGACCCGCAAACTGGTGAGGTCTACAAAAAATTCAACCTGGAAAATCTTTTGAGTGCAAAATGAATTTGACTTAATAATAATGAAAATGTAATTTCTGATAAGCTGATTTACTCCAACAGGCTGATCAGTGCACTGGCCTTCAAGGATTTCTCATCTTCCACAGCTTTGGTGGAGGTACTGGCTCTGGCTTCACCTCTCTGCTGATGGAGCGCCTCTCTGTCGACTACGGCAAGAAGTCCAAGCTCGAGTTTGCCATCTATCCTGCTCCTCAAGTGTCCACAGCGGTGGTGGAGCCCTACAACTCCATCCTGACCACCCACACCACCCTGGAGCACTCTGACTGTGCCTTCATGGTGGACAATGAAGCCATCTATGACATCTGTCGTAAAAACCTGGACATCGAGCGTCCGTCTTACACCAACCTCAACAGGCTCATCGGGCAGATCGTGTCCTCCATCACGGCCTCACTGAGATTTGACGGAGCTCTGAATGTGGATCTCACCGAGTTCCAAACCAACTTGGTGCCCTACCCACGCATTCATTTCCCTCTGGCTACTTACGCTCCTGTGATCTCTGCTGAAAAGGCGTATCATGAGCAGCTATCTGTGGCTGACATAACCAACGCCTGCTTTGAGCCGTCTAATCAGATGGTCAAATGTGACCCACGTCACGGCAAGTACATGGCTTGCTGCCTGCTGTACCGTGGTGACGTGGTGCCCAAAGACGTGAACGCCGCAATCGCCACCATCAAGACCAAGCGCACCATCCAGTTTGTGGACTGGTGTCCCACTGGATTCAAGGTTGGCATCAACTACCAGCCACCAACCGTGGTTCCTGGAGGAGACCTGGCTAAGGTGCAGCGAGCTGTATGTATGCTGAGCAACACCACAGCCATCGCTGAAGCCTGGGCTCGTCTGGATCACAAGTTCGACCTGATGTACGCCAAGAGAGCTTTCGTGCACTGGTATGTGGGTGAAGGAATGGAGGAAGGAGAGTTCTCAGAGGCCAGAGAAGATATGGCAGCTCTGGAGAAAGATTATGAAGAAGTCGGCACCGACAGCGTCGGAGATGAGGACGAAGAGGGAGAAGAATATTAAAGAGGCAGAATTAATGCCTGGCAAAATTAAATCAGATTTTTGCAAAACACAAAGTTACTTTAAATTCAATTTGCATTACAATTGGTTTTACATTAATAAAATTGGAATAATAAAAGGTAGAATTTATTCTTTTGTGTGTCGTCTCTCTGGTCTCAGACATAATACTTTTATAAAAAATATTTTACAATTAAACAAGTTCATATTCATTTATTTCATATTTTTAGCACCTTTTGTTGAATTATTTATTGTGCCTTCTTCTGTGTTTTCTTGTCCATATCTAGACAAAAAAAATTATAAGGCTGCCAAGATAAAGCAATCCATTTAAGATATCTTCTAAAGTTTTTAAAGCATTTAAAATGTCATTAGAAATATCTTTTGAGTTAGAGAGCGTAAATGTCTCACATTGCAGCAATAAAATATCAGTAGGCATTAAGGAAGTCTGTAATATCTGGAGAGATATCTCATGAATATGTGATTAATTACTCTACTGTATGTACACTTAAGTTATTTATTTGTAATTTGCCGCATTCAATAAAAAAATTCATTTCACACATTTTTTAAATATAAATTCATTTCACACGTTTTTAAAAACTACATACACAGATACTTTGGGATTGCAGTTGATAGAGATACCATGGGATCAAGGTAAGGCTGGTTAGCATGGGCAATTAGCTGCTGGTAGATGTTGTAACTACATTCTACAGGCAAAACAAATATTTTTCTCTATAGACAGCCATAAAATGTATGACATGGTGATGAGCTCAAAGAAAGAAAATATGACACCTAGTGTTATACTGACACCTAGTGTCATGCACAAGCTTGCAAAAGTTTAACATTGCGGAAATTTTTTTTTTGCCGTCAACCAGGGTGGATGAAGTACACAAATGAACAGGTTTGCAGCTTGACGTGCTGTGAGGGCTTGTGTGCATCAGTGATGCTGAGAGCTACGCCACTGGTTCTTCACAGCTACTGTAAGGTCACCCAGAGTGGACAGGTCTCAGCTGAGATGCCAGACGAAGACAAACCATCTGATTCTGGACAGCAGCAGATTGACCTGATGTTCCTGGCAGAAGATCACAGTCTTGTGTTTACGGGTAAGTTGAATAGACAAACAGTATATAATAGCTGTCAACTGAAGTTAGTAAATTATTTTGTACATTTTTACATATTTTTCTGGGCCAAACGCTTAACATTTATTTATTATTAACATTATTATTACTATAACCATAGAGAAATTGTGCACGCGATTAAAAACCCGTCCTATGCGCTGTTGGCCCGTAAAAACAATTTTATTTATATATATTTAGAAAAAATCTGACCAGCCCACATTAAACAAAATGGCCCGGCCCCTCTTGCATTTGCCAGAATTGCCAGATGGCCAATCCGCCCCTGGTTTGAATGACAGCTTGGTAATTCAGTTGCCAATCAAATATTCAATATAGCTACTCATCATAAGTACTGTACGTCTCTGTGATGATTGGTTGATATCAGAAGGAGGCTAGCCTCCCTTACCAGGTTTCTTTTCTCAACAATCCTCAGCGCTGAAAGTGAACGCTCGATGCTGATGGCTCAGTTTTTGTAACAACGGAGGCAGAGAGCTCAGCGCGGACTCCCCCTACCCCCTCCCCCCTCCCCTCCTTCTCTATCATTGACGGTTGTGCAATTACATCAGCAGATTCGGCACATTCATTAAATCGTCCTCCTCCCATTTTCACCTCAAAATTATTGGGAAGCTATGCCTCCCCTGAGCCGCCACCTACTTCTGATAATAATTTAGTATGTAATAATTCAATATGCTGAGTTATATGCCTTTCAGAAATAACTGTTGTAAATTCTTCTCTTTTTAGTGACTGTTGTTGATTTTTGACTGGTCGAATTACGTGGAGTGCGTTGCTACGGCGTATTCACAATCTCTCAGCGCATTCTAACTAGTAACTTCACATGCGCGGGTATTCGCTTCCTTGTCTTTGCATGTGTAGGTTGTTCTATCACACTTACAGTATGCTGTCGTCAGTGTGAATATATTTATTTGGAAAGTAAAGCATTTAACTCACTTGATGAATCCGGAGCTGACAGCAAGCGTCTCCTGAACGAGCGCGAATGCGCATGCGCTAGTAATGTGGAGCGTAGTAGTAGCCTAGTAGCCCTACATAGAGTACATAGTTCACTATATTTGTTTTAAAAGGTGCGGAATACCATTTTCTTCCATAAACATATAGAAAATAAAGTTGTCCTGTCACATGAGATGCCAGGTGATTTGCTTATATACAAAATGTTTGTGGATACATTCATTTATGCAGCTAGATCTGCCTGGGCTGGGCATTACATTTACTTACATGATATTTTTTATTGTTTATTTATTGTGCTGATAATAGTAATAATATCTGTGAGCTGAAAGTGATTAATAGTCTAATTATAAACAGCTGAACAGCAGTGCACAGGATTCTGATGTTGATGCTCATGCGAGGAATCAGCTGGAATTAGTGGTGGAGAACATGTAAGCTGCAGCTCGTAATGTCCTGGGACTTTCACCTGCTCTGCTATTCATTTTATGAGACTAGAGACTGTGTAGGCCCACGCCATGATCTTAGAACAGGTGGTTTCTGTTTTTAGCTGATGTGAACCAGCAGACAAAGGAGATTCACAGAATCTCCAGTAAGGGTGTAAGTGCATAACCCCCCGTCCCTCCCTCCTGTTTTTTTGTTTGTTACAGCAGGCCAAAAGGGGCTTTTGGTCAGTAACGGTGATTGGGCATACTAATATGACTGCTCAAGCACTTCCGGTGGCTTCACCACATTCTGGTTAATTCTAGTGAACAAATGTTTAATTTTATTACAAAAAAATTGCCATAAACTATCAAACGAGTAAACTGAAATATACTATACTACACAGATATAGATTATCAAACATACAGTAGTATAAATATACTACTAACCCTAACCCTACAATATAAAAAAAATGTCACATGGGGGGTAATCTTAACATTTTAAGAAGAACTCAAAGCTACTTATCGTTTGAAACTGCTACAAAAGCGTACTTGGTTAGTTTTGAGTCAATAAGATATTAATAGGAGACTAGCTCTGAACAGATCATTGAATTAGTGAGTTGTTGACTCGAGAAAAAAAAAAAAAGAGTAAAACCATTTAAAATAAGAAATGAATCGTTTAGTGTGATTCAAAGATTCCGCCAACTCTATGTGTTTTGTAGTAAATGCTTATGAAATGGTGTCAAATGTAGGCAACCATAGGCCTACTATGCTTTGGAATTTGGGAAATCATTTTAAATGACTTGTCTGGCAGAGTAGTAGCACTTATCATCTTAAAGAAAGTTAAAGAAAAAAAATGTTGGGTAAAGAGTTTACTAAACCTAAAGCTTTACATTTGTATTTATTATTACTATTGTTATCAGTCTTATTTAGTTATTCTTTATTTCAGCATTTTTAGGTTGCTGAAATGTACCCACAACAGGATCAGCTGTCAGTTTACAGACTGGATATGAAATCTGCTCAACATAAATTTGTAGGCTTTTCTTTTATTATCTTTTAACTTATATGGGCTTTGGAAGACATAAGGGTGAGTAAATGATGACAATGTTTTAACTTTCTGAGTGGACAATCCCTAAACATTGCTGCCTTTAAGTGAATAGCACGCATTATTTTGCAGATTAAAAAGAGGCTTTATTCATTCATCGAATTTAAATATTTATTTCAAAGTCTGCGTCCATATTTTAGCGCAGTTCCTGTTTTTATGACATTTGTTAAACTAGTAGTAGGCTACAATCCGTTCAGAATACTACTACTAGCCTGATACGATGCGTTATCTTTCTTTAAACACCATCAATGCATTCATTAGTTCATTCTGATTAGTACTTGACTGGCGTGCGCTTCTGTGCGGCACATGGCTCAGTAGTGGGCGGGGCTCGTGACGGAAACAAACACTGGCTTGTTCTCGACGGCGCTGTTTCTCGGACCGCAGCTCAGCTGATCCTGACGCACCGCATTCGCGGCACAGGGCGAAGGACAGACGCATATAGAAGCTGGGGGTGTCGGGTTCACGCTGAAGCAGTAATGAAGCCCGGTGTGCCGACGGCAAATGGCTGATTCTGACGGAATTCCGTACCCACGCGTACGTTAAAAGAGCGTCAGTTCCTGTGATCCGCGTCTGGGAGACGGGACGGACTAGAGCTGCAGCGAAATATCTCAGCCCTGTTTACAGAAGCACGACTCCTCCTGGCTGGATATACTTCTAAAAAAGGTAAAGGCTGGTATAATAGGGCGGCCACAGGCATAGCTGGGTCTCTGAAATGCTGTATTTATAGGGAGTTGTGTGTGTCTCTGTGATGATCACCGTGTTTCAGCAGCAGCTGTCAGTGGCCATATGGCCCACACAAATCGCTTTTCAGCTTTGGGCTTGAAATAACATCACATTGTGTCCGGTTTCCAGAGTGTTCCAGACATGGACAGGCCAGACTCCAGGGGAATACCAGTCTATATTTAGTCAATTAATCCAAGTCCAGCACTTTGTGATAAACTGTCATAATAAGCAACAGTTCATTGAGCTGCTGTCATCCACAGCACTGCGTTTGAACATGAACAGAAATCCTGCTAAAAGTTCTGCCACTAGAAGATTAAAGTTGAAACAATAGACGTATTAATTATGCGTTGCATTAAAATGATCAAGAACTCGTTATGTTTGATGTCATGGGATTTGATTTGAATGATCACAGATGCCCAATTGTGTGAACTTGACTGTAACTGACATGCACCAACAGTTCTGCGAATCATAAGGGTTTCAGAAACACTCCTTGACTTCTTGCTCTTTCGCACATGTGAGTAACAGGTGGACTAAGCTGAAGTGATGGTGGATTACTATGATGTGCTGGGAGTGTCACGAAATGCTTCTCCAGATGACATCAAGAAAGCGTACGTTAAAACTGCCTTCCCTTATCAGTAGCTTGCAGCATACCTTTGGCATTGGTGTTACTGAATGTAGCTCACTAAATTGGTCTCTAACAGATGTAAGTGAAGACTCAAGTATTTTGAGACCTACCGTTTACCTTTTATAAAGTATTCATCAGCAGTGAAATAGATACACTACCGTTCAAAAGCCGTTGCTCAGCAAGTTTGCGTTCATTTTATGAAAAATACAGTGATAACTGTAATATTGTGAAATGATTACAGAAACGATAATTGTGGATGACTTTTATTCTTTGTTTGTATCTTCCAATTATGACCTTTTTCTCAGAATTGAGAGTTTAGGCTAAATCTCAAAACAAGTTTCCATAATTGTAATATATTTGAAAATGTAATGCGCTCCGGTGTGATGCAAAGCTGAATTTTCAGCATCATTACTCCAGTCTTCAGTGTTCAGAAATCATTAGAATATGCCGATTCGGTGCCCAAGAAACTTTTAATATTATTAGCAATGTTCAAAACAGATGTGCATTTAAATAGTTTGAAAATTAAGGTCATAAATGACAATGTCATACAATTGAATTCTGCTTCTTTGCTGTGGCATGTAACTCTGACTTTTTGATCTATGCTGACATAAGTCTGATAAGACTAATGGATTTTATAGTTTTGCCACTAGTTTTTATTTTCTGCTTTTCCTTCAAATGAAGTAGAATGATCAAGCTGAGATGCCTGAGTTGTAAAAAAGTGATCATTCACAAAGGACAATATTTAACTTGACTTGGTCCTCAAAAATGGGGAATTCTTGAAGCAAGATGCTAAAAACAAATATGAATCACAGCAGTCTAATATGTCAGTCTAATGTTTATATAGAAGAAGATGGATGCAAGAATGTGTCATGTGTGAATGACCCTTGACCCTATATGTCACTTCATCACAATCTTGAGATGCCAGTCAAGCTAAGTTTACTCATGTTTGTTAATGTTTGTGTATACAGTTACAGGAAACAGGCTCTACGGTGGCACCCTGACAAAAACCCAGACAACAAGGAAGAGGCGGAGACCAAATTTAAGGAGATAGCAGAGGCCTATGAAGTTCTTTCAGACAGTAGGACACTGGAAATTTGAACTCTACAGCTATTTTATTACTTGAAAGGCATAAGTTACGTAGGGTGTTACATTTAGTTTTTTTCTCATTTTCAAGGAAGCAAACGAGATGCTTACGACAGATACGGTAGATCAGACATGCCAAGCTCAGGTGAGGAGAACTTCATACTGCTTGATACCGTCTTATTGTTAAATGTGCTTATGTGATATTTTAATTGTTTTCTACATCTGTTTTATAGGCTCTGGTGGTTCTTCATTTCCTGATGACTTCCCAGGATTCACCTTCACATTCCGCAGCCCAGATGAGGTGTTTCGAGAGTTCTTCGGAGGGCAGGACCCGTTCGCAGACTTCTTTGGTGGGTTCTCAGGGAGTTAGTGGGTAGATATGCTGATCTTGAATCTTGCTCATATACTAGTGAGAGTGTTTTCTCTGTGTCAGAATTTCCCTTATACCAGTGCAGGGCTTGCAAAATCGCTAGCCCGACGTCCCGGGACTATTGTGTTTTCCAGTCGGGCTACCAAAATGTATCACTGCCCTGCCCGACGGGCTATCTTGAATAGTGATATAAAATCCCTTCCTTAATTTGCATTGTTCACTCGCTTGTAGGGGTGAAACGGATCATAGTTTATCGTGTTTCTAAGTCTTACCAATTTAAACATTCAAGCGTTTTAAACCATCCATGCACATGAAGAATTCAGTTCGGTGCTCGCCTCGCGCACACACACATATAGAGCAGCGTTTCAGGCAGAGCACAAACGTATGAATGGACACATACACGCAAAATTATCTCAAAATAACTATCTCGGCAAGTTTTCATGTCTTAAATGAACGTAAACTGTGGAGTAAGAAATCGCACGTGCATCATTATATTGGATCCGTGCATTCGGTCTTAAAGGGGCAGCAGTCTATAAATATACCTGCTGTTTAAGCGCCACCTGTTGTCAGGGAGTGACATTTGCATCTCATTCAGCCTGTCTGCTGTTTTTGTTTCGTTCAGATGTTTTATGTTGTATCACAAAACTAAAGTCAGACCATTTTATTTTTGTTTCAAATTTCACAATCTAAATAACATGTATGCAGCATCTTTGTTCGGATCGTGATTAAAATACACAGGCAAAAACTTAGTTTACTTGCCTAGAGAAATTTATTTTATTTGTATTATTATTTGTTGATTTGGGATTTGTTTTAAAATTTAAAGTTAGTATATTGTTTGACATTTTCAATTTCCCAAAGTAATGTGCAGCCTTTTGGTCTGAGAAATAACCAAAGGACACTTTTTAAAAAAATCTTAAATCTCATTTTGTTAAAAAAGAAATTGTATTGTGAAATCAGTATCGTGAATCATATCACATTGTGAGTTGAGTGAATCATTACTTCCCTATATGCTACTAGTTTTTGCTGTGGTATCGAAGTAGTAATTTGTTCT
Organism: Sinocyclocheilus anophthalmus; assembly: GCA_018155175.1. Classification (NCBI taxonomy): domain Eukaryota; kingdom Metazoa; phylum Chordata; class Actinopteri; order Cypriniformes; family Cyprinidae; genus Sinocyclocheilus; species Sinocyclocheilus anophthalmus. The sequence goes on along the minus strand of JADLZN010009450.1, from coordinate 62,177 downwards.
TTAAATAATAAGTGTTACTTAAATAATAAATAACCATATTTTTTTTGCTCATCTGAAAAATGATCCGATCTGTGACTCAGAATGTGATATGATAATGTAATATAATCCGAGCCGTGAGATTTGTGGTCCATTGCACCCCTACTCTCTTGACTTGTTATTTGAAGAAAAAGTACAATATCTTTTATTCGGGCTAGTTAAATTCATTTTTGGGCCACCAAAATCTGAAGAATGCCTGCCCGAAGGGCTACCAGGGATTTAGAAATTTTGCAAGCCCTGCAGGGTTTCTCAAACCAGGGGACCGGGGCCCACTAAGGGGTCTCTGCAAACATCCAGGGGGCCCCTAATACATCATAAAATTATTTAAATTTAGTTCATGATCTTAATTAAAATGCTAAAAACTAAAACAGACGTACCAGAGGTACATATCAGCTTAGATATTAAGGCCAAAAATAAATCAAAAAAAAATTGTAGCCCACAAGAAGCTTGCAATACAAGTTGTCTGTACGCTGATTTGAAACACAACAACAAAAAAATAAATAAATAAAAGAATATTAAAGAGAATGGTTGCTGGCTGATGTTTTGTTGATTCCTCCTCCTGAACTTTCCCTTGCCCCGTATCCTTGCTCTCTCATAGGCTATAAGTCATTGGCGATTTCATTTCCAGGGTATCGGGGGACAAATTGGCGCTTCTCTTAGATTGCAAGAATCGGGAATAAAATCATGCGGTGTGTACTTGGCATTACCCTCTATAACCCTCTTGCTTTTTCTACACTCCCCCACTTTGCCACTAGATGATTTCCCATTTGGTGGAATGCACAGTGGGTTTCACAGCTCCTCCTCCAGGCTTGGGCCCAGTCGCTTCTTCTCCTTCCCCTCAGCTAATGGTTGGTTTTTAAACTGGTTTCATGCTTATTTTTTATATAATTATAGCATATGTGGTCAGTCTTCTCCCAGATTATTACTTAATTTAGGTGAACTTTGCTGAATATATCTTGATAAGATAAAAAACTCCAAGGCATGTTGTTGATATGAAAGTATAGTTCCAATTGCTTTATATTGTGTTTTCAATTTATTAAGAGCTGCTTCTTTTTTTTTTTTTGATCAACAGCCGATTTCACCTCCTTCTCTTCTTCAATGGGTGGGATGGGCAGCATGGGAGGAGCAAACTTCAAGTCTGTTTCTACTTCCACCCGCATTGTCAATGGAAAACGTATTACCACAAAAAAGTCAGTTTGCTTCTCATTATACCAATTTATTTCAATTTATTTGAAATGTGATTTTGAAATCACAGAAAAATGCATCCTGCACATTAAACATTTGTTTTTGATTAAACGAGTAATTTAATTGCAGTTGATGTAGAATAGTAAAATTATACCTTGCCATAATGTGAAGGCATGACTTACAGAAAGTCAAAGCAATTCAAGTTTATGTATTTCCTATTTATTGGTAAACATTGCATTTCTTCCCTCAGGGTCAGAGAAAATGGCCAGGAGAGAACAGAGGTTGAGGAGGATGGGGTTTTGAAAACTGTCCTCATCAATGGTAATACATTTTTTGCTATCATTTAATAATATTATAAGGCCAAAAGGCAATCTCTATAGTTAATGCACACATTCTGGTGTGCAATAAAAATTCACCTTATCAGCTCAGGGTGAATCTGCCTGGGAAAGATGCATTTGGAATACTAATACACATAACCTACCCTTCAAACATTTGGGGTCAGTAAGATTTGTTTTTTTTAAAGAAATGAATGCTTTTTTCGAAAGAATGCATTAAATTAATCTTGTTTTAAATACAGTAAAGACAATCTATTGTTATAATGTAACAAAGGATTTCTATTTGAAATAAATGTTGTTCTTTTTAACTTTGTTCATCAATTGAATCCTGAAAAAATGTCAAATGTGTTTCCACTAAATATAAAGCCGCACAACTGTTTTCAACATTGCTAAATGAGGATAAATGTTTCTTGAGCAGCAAATCAGTATGATTTCTGAAGGATCAGTGACACATGATATAATTTCAACTATCATTCCAAATAGAAACAGTTTTTAAATTGTAAAAATATTTCGCAATATTTCTAATTTTTACTGTATTTTGACCAAATAAAGGCAAGATTGGTGAGCATAAGAGACTTATTTCAAAAACATTAAAAAATCTAACCGACCTCAAACCTTTGAATAGTAGAGTACACTTGTAGGAAATCACGAGATCATATAACTGGAAAATACAAATAATGGTATACCTGTAACGGGGCTGACGAGATGAGAGGCGTGCGGATCCATTTGCAAGCTTTATTAGACAGAGACGTGGTCAACAACACAGGCAGGGTCGATCAATGGCAGACAGGTATATGGCGGGCAAGACACAAGAATAGTCTTAGGGCTAGCGTAGGTCGACGATCGGGCAGACAGAATCACAGGGGCGAGACTAAAGGGATAAATCCAGAAAAACAGGCAAAGATCAGAAACCGAGAAAAACAGACAAGGCAAAAAAGGAAACACAGAGACTCGGAACGGGGTACAGGCTAAACAATACTCAGTGGAGAATGGTTGTTTGAGTGGGTGTTATATAGTGAGTGAGTGATATGAAACAGCTGTGTGCAATCAGTGCAGTGTGTAATCAATGCAATGAATGATGGGATATGTAGTCCGGGGTGCTATGCAACAGTTGTGTTGTGCGAGAGTCAATGTAATGGAAAGGGTGACCTCTGGTGGTGAATGAACGGAAGTCCATGGACAGGATTTGTGACAATACCATTATTAGACCCCAAACATTTAAACAGTAATGTATGTGTAAATCATAACCATTTGGCTTGGTTATAAAAGTGAATTTTTTTAATATTTTAGAGTTTAACACAACACTCTTGCATCCTGGTGCAAAGACATGTCATTTTTTGGTACATCTTTATCCTTGTTTTCTTAATCTTTGCTTGTTGTCTAATGTCTACTAAATAACTTCATCTTGCCTTAAAGGTTTTAAGGACTTTTCCCTTTTATTACAGTGAAAACTAAGGAATTTTCTCTAATTCATTCACTTGTCACTGTAGATTACAAGTAGAACTATTTATGTTTAAACCCTTACTTCCTGTTTTAGTGCTAAGAACTTCTCAAATAACTCTAAACCACTAATTTAGTTATTCTCTTATGATTTGAGCCACACAGCCATACCAGAACATTTAATAAAATGAATAATAACACATTTTCCTCCAACTGTTTACATTCCTGAATATAGACTCAAAACAGCAGCTTAGGCTTGCAGGTAGATTTAGCCAACACATTACATTTCATGCCAGCTTCTTGGTTTTCCATATGCAGATTCCCCATTACCTAACGTGTTGCTGCAGAACTGATCTGACATTCAACTGTGTTTGTGTGTCCAGGTGTGGAGGATGAGATGGCCTTAGCTCTGGAACTGAGTCGTAGAGAGCAGTCCAGTCAGCCTCCCAGACAATCCCAACATCCACTGCTCCACCCCTCCAACAACAGCTCTCCAAACCCCGCTTTACGCTCCTACAGCGCCGCCCCGTTCTGCCACTGCCCCGATGCCAAGGAAGATGAGGAGGATGAAGACCTGCAGATGGCGCTGGCCTACAGCTTGTCGGAGATGGAGGCCCAGCAGCGGGCAGAGGACGTGATCTCAGGTGCTGGGGGAGGGAGGGGGAAGCAACCAGGTGGTGGGAAGGGTGCCATTCAAAAAAACAAATATCAGAGAGAAGTGCTGGATAATTCAAATCAAAGCACCCCCTCGTCTCCAGAGGATAGACTGACAGAACAGAGTCAGGCTAGAGGTTCAGAAAGTGTTGTTGTACAGAATAAGGAGAATGACAAAGTGGCGGCCAATGGGACTAATGTGGAAAAAAAGAGGAGGAAGTGTCAGTGCATGGTGGGTTAGTAAGAATGTGGAGAAAAATCATGCCTGTGTGTGAAATTAACCTTATGTTTTCATCTTATGGTTGTTGTTTTTTTTATCCTTCCTGAAGTTTTTGACTTACAGCTCTGTCTCTTATGGCATTGCACAAAGATGACTGTTGAAATTGTATTTTCTTGCGTTGAGGTATGAGTAACAGGTGCCAAAAAAAACACAAAGTCAGGAAATTTTACAAGAGGACATTTTGAAGGAACTGTTTGCAATATTTTAGAATGCCATGCACAAAATGTCCTGCTGTCTGACAGATATCACTGAAATAGGTGTCTTGGGATATCATTTGCCAGCCTTCACTCTGTAAACAGTAAAAATAGTAAAGTCACTTTTGTAGCCAATCAGAAACACTGTCTGCCTGTGAATCGCTCGGAGTTGCTGAAATCAGGTTGACTGACATGTTTTTACAGGGTGCGATTTTGGAGAGCAGGTATATGGTTAGCAAAAGGTGAAAGTTAACATAATGGCTGAAATCTGTTACAGCACCTTTACATCCGATATTCAACATGACTTTTTGCTGCCAAATCAAGATAAATTCTCTGCGCTTACATTTTCACTTAGATTAAATAAATTGCTACTGAGTAAGTTGCTGCACTCTAAACCAGTGGTTCCCACAGTCTTGGAAAACCTAGATATATGAGGTAGCCTAATTTTACAAGTGTGATTTCTAGGCTTGGAAAAGTAATGTAAATTAACTGTAAAAGTCATGGGACCTTTGAATATAGTTGTGTATGATTGGTGGTCCTGGAATCAGAAAGATTGAGTTTTAATGGCTTTTCTTAGTGTTACAATGCATCTTAATGGATATCTTGCTGATTAGTTGACGTCCCATTCCCAATGAACCTTTCATTTATTCTTCCAGCAGTGAAGTGCTCGGTTTCATCCATATTCACATTTACTGCTATTGTTCCTTCAAGAAAGGAGATTCTCTGATTTATGACTGGATGCGTTCTGATTTTTACTGTGTATTTGTCATTCCTTCAGAGGTACCTGTTGAATGTGAGGGGGGGGGGGGGGGGGGGGAGGGGTGTGCACAAAAACCTAAATATAATCTGCCTCTGAGGGCTAATGTTGTGATTGGCAATGACTAATGGCTAGTCAGACATGTAAGAGAATGTAGATCCGGAATTATCTCAGTTAATGAAAATGTGCCAAATAACTGACTGACAGTAACTTGCATCATTAGCTTTATATGTGTCAGAATGACTCCGTATTGATATTTTCGTTTGTGCCTTTTTTGTTAGAATAGAAATGCATGGCTATTGTTGCCAATGCTATATCTCGCTTACAAGTTTGTGTACAAGTTAGTCAAAGAAGCACATTTGACTTTTTTTACCTGTTTGTGCATTTTGTTCCATTTATAACTATCAGCTTTGGGATATAAAATGAACAATCAAAACATCAATACATGGACATTTGTTTTGCTTAAAAACACTAAGCACAGAAAGTTTGAATGTGATGCTATGTGAATATTAATAAAACGATTTTGTGTAACTATGTAAACTGCAAAGAGGAAACAAAGTCATTGATTTACACAAAACTGCTATTTACATTTGAAGACAACATAGTTCTCTCAGAAGTTATAATTCAGAGGGCATATTCAGTGCTCAGAAAGTGCTATTTAAATGGCTAAATTGTTAATAAATGCTGTTTCAGTCATGCTGTTGCTAATATGAGAAACAATAAATGCTAGTAAATACATTCTGCTCATAAGAATTCATTTGAAATTGTCAGCATAAAAAGTATTTTGATGGACCGCAAACTTTTTTCTCCAGTTTACCTAATAAAAACAGCAGCTTTTTATGAACTGTATGCCTTTAAATTCAAATTGTGAGAATACAACTCCAGAAAAAAATAAACATTTCAGCTGAGAGGCTTTGCATTATATGTTAAATCCCTTTTCGCTTGCTGCTGCAATCCACCATTCATTTGAAGCATGTAATTTCAATTTTTTTTCAGTGTGATTGTTGTCATTTCGAGCACATTCATATCATCATTCCCACTCATATGTAAACCTCATGTGCATTTCTTATGTTTATGATTATGTTTTACCTGACTCATTCTCCCTGCCGTTACAGAGTCCGACTTCCAGGCCTTCACAGGCTGACCTGTGGCTGTGACCCCCTCTTACCCCCCCCTGAGGTAAAACGTAGTGTAGACGTCTCTGCAGCTCTTAAGCGTAGTTTCAGCTCTTCTCCCCATTATTCAGTTCATGAACATTTGTGTATTTGTGTAATTACCTGAGAGTTTGCAGTGTAGTTTACCTTCTGTAGAGCATGCAGTATTCCAGGAAAATATGGAACTATACATGAGTCATTTGTGCATATAAATACTTAAGTAGAGTCAAAATAACAAACAGTCCTCAGTTTTATTACTCTGTGTGGTTTTAATTCATCAAACACAACACAAGAAACTGTGAAGCAACACTAATACTGGATTCATCCGTCTGCTCTTAACAGGTGAAGCGTTCCCCGGTGCTCTGCTCTCTCTTTCTGCTTCTTTGTCTCTCTCTGCCTGGCACACCTGCTGCTCAGAGCCTTTTCAAAGTTTTATTTGAAGAAAAAAAAAAAAACCTGGGCAACACTACACAAAGGTCAAAAATGTATGTGCTAAGTGTGTATGAATGTGTTCTGAGTCTTGGAGAGGCAATACTGGATTACTTTTTATATATTCATTAAATGTATGGCCTGCACACATATATGAACTAATATAAAAATGCAAGTGTCTTAAGGACAAAGTTCATTAACATTTTAATAATGAATGATTCAAAACTGCAATGAATGTATAGTTGCACTTGAAATGCTATATTTGAGAATTTTAAATCTTCATAACTTGATAAAGGTTTATTATTTATTCAGAAGGGTTTCTTGTGTTTTCATTGAAACCTCTGCTTTTCATAACTCATTATTTTGCAGTCGTTTTTATACACTATACGGTTCAGAAGCTTTGGGTCTGCAAGTTTTTAAAATGTTTTTGAAATAATCTTATTCTCACCAAGACTGCATGCAAAATAAAGTTAAAGCAGTAATATTGTAAAATAAGTGTTTTCTATGTGAATATATTTTAAAATGTAATTTATTCCTGTGATGCACAGCTGGATTTTCAGCATCATTACTCCAGTCTTCAGTGTCACATGATCCTTCAGAGATCACTCTAATATGCTGATTTGAGGCTCAAGAAACATTCTTTATCATTTATTATCAATGTTGAAAACAGTGTTGCTGCTTAGTGTTTTGTGGAAACCGAAAAATGTTTTTTTTTCCAGATTTTTTGATGAATAGAAAGGTCTTTTGTAACATCGTAAATGTTTACTGACCCCAAACGTTTGAATGTTAGTGTAGATTTGCCAAGACATAAAGGGGTAATAAGTATTTTTTTTGTATGATTTGTAAAGGTTAAGTGTCATTTCTGTGGCTTACACATGGTACCAAAAATAATGACTATTTACAAATGTCATCAAGGTTTGACTAGTTAGCATGGCCTCATCGTCACCTGCCAGTGATGCCTTAACTACACAGTCAGTCTACAGGCGAAAAGCATTTTTCTACAGACAAACATATATCTTTTAATAAATGCATGGTCATAATGAAAGAGAGAAGCCACACACGTCAAGCAGTGCTGCTACACAGATTCACATTTAATTCAGAACCATTTAAAAATTAGTCATATATTTCTCGTTTTTATATTTTTCTACACATTTGCTACAGGAATAAACAAACAGAGCTCTCTGTGAATTATTTACAGTGATCACACGACATAAAGGCTGCACTAGACATTAAAGATGTGAAAGCACTGAATGTTCGTAAGAGATTTGACAGGAACCAGATGTTACAGGTGCCTTTCAGGTACCTTCCAATGAATTCAGTTCAGACATGACTGTGCATATATGTTCTCATGTTTGACTGCATGAGACATGCTGGGTTCTTTTGTCGTTTCTACATTTGATACATGAATTGCATTTTTGGCCATGGTAAAGAAAGCATTTTAAGAAAAAAAACTGCATTTTTCAACATCAAACATTATATGTCTATGTATATTTATAAAAAAAAAGACAACATTATACTGTCAGTTTTCATAAATTAGGACACTTTAAATCTGATGCTTGTGTGGAATGCAAATCTCTCTTAAAACCACCATTTCTCCCTGAAACTCTGAAGAATTTGGCCCCTGCAAAGCGTTTCCAGCATACGGAAAGCTTTCAGTCTTTTAAAGAGTGACAACATTCATTTCTGACTTGTGAAAAGGAGTGAGGTGCATGAAAAGGGGTAAGTGTAAGTGAAAAAGATGTAATAGTAACACAGTGGGATGTGGCTCACTGAGGAAGGGCTTTCAGAATGGCATTCACTTCTTCTGCCACAGCTGTCAGGGCGAACTCAAACTGGTCCTGAAGAAACAATCGAGCTTAGTGCATGAATTCACTCTCACAACCACGTGCTGAAATCATGGGAAAGCACTTTGTACATACCTTAGTGCGTACCATACTAGGTCTCTGGTCACGAATATGCTCCAGTGTGGCGGCAATGTCAATCTCCTTCACGCCTAATACAGACAAACTATGAGCATGCGGCGCGTACATGAAATGAAACGGCTAGATAGAGGAACATGGTGCTTACCTTTCGCCATGCGGTTAAGTACCATGTCAATAAGAATGTAGGTGCCGGTTCTGCCAGTACCATCGCTGTGCGAAACAGGAAACCCATTTAAATCATTCATTTTCAATAACAGTAATAAAAAACGCCCATATTGTGAGCCTGAGACACACTGGTAGCCGTTTACCTGCAATGCACAATGATTGGGCATGAGCGTCCTCTGTAGCACTTGTTTACTTTTCTAAAAAAAGAAAAAGGGAGGATAGAAGAGAGAAAGAAAATGAAAAACTGAGCATGTAATAATGAGCATAACTGTCGGTTTGTCCAACCCTACAATTTATTCTTCTGTTGACAAAGAGGAACTGAGCGACGCGTGAGGCTGGGGAAGGAAGGGGGAGAGAGGAGATGGAGCATCCGTTAAGCCTCGCTCCTGCTGCACTCACACCTACCAATGATCATTTTTGTGACTATGCAACTGGACCCAGACTACTAGCTGCAAATCACAAAAATGACACTGGGAGGTGTGCTACGTCCAGGGACCTACCGATCTCCATCTGAGACAGAGAGAGTGACGGTGGGAGGAGGAGGAGGAGAGAAAGGCAGGAGTAAAACAGAGCCCGTGTCGAGCACAAATGGGGAAGGTCCAAAGTGCAAATGCATTCAATGGACGAGGAACGAGGAAGGACGGGACTTTAAGGTAAAGAAAACAGATATTTAGGGAATCCCAAGTGTGAAGCTGATCCTCATATTAGGGTGAGGAAAAACAGTAGGGAATGTATTTGCTATGAGACAATGAGCTTTTAGTCTAAATTGAGTTTTTTTATGTTTATTTTAATTTATTTAAATAATTATTATTTTGATCATTTAGTTTCTGAGTCAGCCATGTGGAACACCTTTTACCTTACACTATCAAGAAGAACATTTTTTGTATGTTTTACTTTTATTTTTATTTCACTTTTATGCTATTAAATATTATATTTACCCATTACTTGCATTTTTAATGCATTTAAACAATTTTTTACCTTACACTATCAACAATATACAGTATGTTTTTATCAATAACATATTAAATAAACATTTAAACAATTAAACATAATATTTACTCATTGTGTTTATGCATTTTTAGAAAAACTTAGTATATACATAATTTGGAAAAATATCTTGGAAAACTTTGTACACAAAGCAATGACAGTAATTTATTTCTAGCTGACAGTTATTTGTTTCTAGCTGTTTTTTGGCTGTTGTTATTAAGTCAACAAATCTTCAGTACAGATATTCACAGGTGCACCTGTAATTTACCAGAGCGCTCACTAAAAATTGTCTCGCTTACAGTTAATTTTGTGTTCAATATCAATTCGGATGTGACTGTGGAAATGTTTATTCTGTAATTATCCACCAGTTTTACCAATTTTAAGACCGTTTTGTGAACATTATGTCATATGAATCCGGCATTATGTTCTCCATGAGGGAAAAAAAGATGTTGCCTCCCTCTGAAACTCTATCCAGCCGTGCTGCTATTGGACAGGATTACTTCATTTGCACACTATTATCGTTTAGTACATATGTTTAGCTATTTCTGTATTGTCAAATTATTTCCTCATCTGAAATTTTTGAGGAGCTACTACCTGATGTGTGTGTGTGTAATCTGTCTGTAGTCCTATCAGAATGTACCTGCGAAAGTCCAGCAGGGGCCGTGTGGAGGAGGGAATGCCTTGTGCAGGCCAGCTCAGCAAGTGAAACTGGGTCAGAGTGCGGGTCTCCTGAGTCTGAACGTTCTTCAGGTAGAAACTACGAACCAAGAAGTCTTTACACCAGATGTGTTCAGATACCAGGTTCACCTGAGACATACAAGAAAAAATAGGTAGTAAAGACAAAAACTAAACACAAGGGACTTTTAGGGCAATGAAACTGAATGTTTCTCACCTCATAGATGTTGTATAAAGATGATCCTTCATCAGGCCAGTAACGTTCACATTGTTTCTCTCCATCCTCCACTAGAGCGGTCATCATCACTATTACAGTACAGCCGTTCTCCCATACCATCTAACATATGCACCAAAACACAGTGTCAGTATACAAATAATTTATATATAGGCCATGCATATTAATTTAATCTAAATCATTTTACTGTCATTTATAGCCATTTAGTAATATATTAATAATTTATATTTTTGTGATTTTTTTTTTCTAATATTAATATTTTATAAATATTAAAATAATTTTATTTGTTTAAATCTAAATCTTTAAAAGTCTATCATACTCTCAACTCTACCGCCAGAAATCAGCAATAGGTGGGCGAGGCAAAAGGCATTGAGGTGCAAGATAAGCAGGTAAACGTGGATCATGACAATCGATGGGTTAAAGAAAGGAAGTCCGTTATAGACAAACAAACAAAAAAGGTATTGAATTATCTAGCAACGCAAGACATAGTGTTGCGGGTGTGGAATGGAAGATAGGTTTCTTACTATAGTGCTGGCATATTTTTATGGTTATTGTAGTTCTCTTTGAGGGGTTGACCTCGCTTTATGTCACTCTCGAAATGGTCATCTAAACCATCAAAAGTTTTAAATTAACATCTGAAAATGAAAAAAAAAAATTAATAATTTTTGTATCCCCTTATTTGCATCTACCAGTGTACAATACTTTTCAAAAGTTTGGGTCAGTAAGATTTTGTAAAGTTTTTGAAAAAAATCAAGACTGTAAGGCTGCATTTATTTGCTAAAAAAAGCACTAAAAAAACAGTAATATTGTGAAATATTACAATTTAAAATAACATTTTCTACTTGAATATATTTTAAAATGTAATTAATTCCTTGTGAGACAAAAGCGAATGTTCATTTCAGCATCATTACTGCAGACTTCAGGGTCACGTGACCCTTCAGAAATCAATCTAGTATGCTGATTTTCTGCTCAAGAAACAGTTCTTAGTATTAGCAATGTTGACAACTGTTGCTCTGCTTAATGATTTTCTTATAAAAATAGAAAATTGACGTAGAAATCTAATGTCTCTACTATCACTTTTGTTCAATAATGTGTCCTTGCTGAATAAAAGTGATTCATTTCTTTCCCAAAAACTCTTAATGTAGTGTATAGTGTATATGGATGAGATCACTGAAATAATGTTTGTTTGTTTTTAAAGGCACATTGCTCTTACAGGGCACAAAGTCGGGATATCGGTTCTTCTCCATGTTACTTTCAGACTGGGCGATAGAGACAGAGCTCGGCTCAGCCTGGTACGAACACAAAGCCTCCCACTCTTTCCGTAATCGGTCCTTATTCTTCAGATGGTCCTCCATATATGCCTGAACAACAGAAATGGACTTGAAGCATTCCACTGACTGCTCATGAAATGCCTAGTTTGCTTCTATGTAATTAATAAACAACTTGGCATGACAAAAAAGACTCCAACTTAATCCTCAGAACTGACTAATATAAGTAAAATAAAACATGAAGACAAAACTCTAATAGTTCTTCTTTGCTTAAATTTACTGCAGTTTTGAGCATGTTTAAATATAGACTTGGTTTGTGCAAGCAGGTACTGCACCCTATTTACTGATATGTGCTGAACAGTCAGAAACTGTAGTGCAATAATTCCTGTTAATTAGAGTATGATTCTCACTTTTTACAGCACATAGAAAGATGCTGCATATTACACACACTAGCAAAGTAAAGTCTGAATTATAATTTGTGTATTTAAAATGCTTTTGTGGCTGTGTACCAGTATCATGTGTCCGGTGGAGATGTCCATGTTGGACTGTGCAGGCTCTTCGCTCCAGGACGGTGTGCTGCTGTGAGAGCTGGGACTGTGCTGCGGTCCATCGCTGAACTGAGACGACACACTGCTGACTCGAGATGTGTCGGTCCCCCGTCGACCACCTGGCTCCGGACGGGTGAACGATGACTTGGCTGCCATGTGCTGGCGACACAGCTCCTGAGAGACGCGGAGAAACCTTCTCATCACTGACTGAGCATTAATGTTTCAAATGACGTTTTCAGATCAATAATCATCACTGTCAATGTACAGTTAGCAATAGCACTAATACTCAATGTCAAATGAATATAAATGCAGTTACATTGCTGACTATATGCCAGTTACACCTGATTAGGATTGATTAAATTGATCAAAAGTGACAGTAAAGGCATTTATAATGTTACAAAAGATTTCTACTTCAAATAAATGCTGTTCTTTTGAACTTTCTATTCATCAACAACCTGAAAAATATATATATATATGTATATATTAAGCAGCACACCTGTTTTCAACATGATGATAATAATTAATGTTAATAATTAATAAGCTGCAAATCAACATATTAGAGTGATTTCTGAAGGATCATGTGACACTGAAGACTGGAGTAATGACGCTGAAAATTCAGCTTTGATCACAGGAATAAAGTACATTTTAAAATATATTAAAATATAAAACCGTTATTGTAAATGTAATTATATTCAACAATGGTTAAGTTTTTACTGTGTTTTTGATGCACTGAAGCAGCTGGGAATGCAAGCAAAAGACCCCAAAGGCATTTCAGGCTCCTGAAAAGGTGGTGATGAGATTTCATTCATTATGCAATATTTCAGGTACTATATGACAACATTCCATGTGCAATTATATTGTTTTCTTTCATTTCTGTGTAATGTGTTTTTAAAATTTTTTGATTCTTTTAGGGTCATTCTATATACGTTTTTGTCCTGATTACATTTTCTTTTTCGGATGATATAGTAAATATCTTAATGTCGCTCTGTATCTTTCTCTTTCTGTGTTTTTGTATGTGTTTAACATTGTACCTGGTAATCAAAGTGGGTTTCCGCACCGGCTTCTGGTCCCAGTCCCAATTTGCCAGAGGCTAACTGTCGGGTGTGGTGCCGGAGACAGGCAATCGCCAGGGCGACTAACAACACCGTGCCCACACACGCCATGGCGACCATTGTCAGGACGACCCCACGTGAACCCTCTCCTACCCGTGTGGCCTGGGGCAAGCCATGCCCCTCGCTCCTCTATAATAAGGGAGAGAAACAGAAAAAGAGATATATAAGAAACGTGAGACAACATAATACAAAAAGGACGATGGAAGGAAATTAAAATGTAAAACATTTCAGAGATCGCTTTCATCGCACAATCAAATAAAGAAAGTGCAGCATTTGTGTGGTCTCTCTGGCACAAGACAGTGTCTTCCCTGCACTCTCTCGTCCCTCTTTTGTCTCTCTCTCTCTCTATTTGTGTAAACAAGTCGGATGTCATCATCGACTACTAATTACCCAGGCAACCCAGACACACACGCACAGCCACGTGCCACCCCGAAATAATTAGAGAAAGTCACTGACCCGCCCGCCCCGCTGAAAAATTACCAGCAAGTAAACAATTAAGGAAATCCCCCACACAATGCAGGGTCAGTCACTCTGAGAGGATCTCTTGCACACTCTCATTGAGTTTATTCCATCTCTCTCCCTCTGTACTTACAGCACATCGAGAGAACAAGAAAACGAGCGGATGCAATGATTGTTGATGTCATGCAGCCGCCGTCCCAGCCCTCTGCCCCCGTGTCTCCAACCCCTGCCTATTGGTGTTGCCATGGTGTCTGGGAGCCTCAGCAGGGGAGAACAGGCCGTAGCGCTACCATGGCAACAACAGAATGCCCAATGTAACCCATGGCAATCACAGTGAGCAAAGGAAATGAGAGAGGAGAGCAGAGGAAATATGCTATTGTTAATATGCCTACATTATTATATTGAATAATATGTGGTGTTATCTACAGAAACCACCTTAGTATGTCATACTTACCGGCACATCTTTTTAATCCATATGCATTCTAATCCTTACCTTTGGGTGTTATTATTTTGGTATATTTATGTGTTAAAATATAAGATGCTGCTAAATATTTTACCACGATTACTCAAATAAAAGAGAATATCCTCTGTACTAAAATAAATCACAGCCTCTGTAAGATTGAAATATACATAAACACAAAACTGCACTTGCTCAGGTAAACATATGCTTGATTTGAACTAATTTCACACTTATTATACAAATACATACATATATATTTATACAAAATTTATACTTATTATCTTGAAGTCCTACAGAAGCTGTAGTTTATTTTACTGCTTCTGTAGGACTTCAAGATCATTTAAAAATACATAATCACAAAACTGCACTTGCTCATACGAATATACGCTTGCTTTATGTCATTAATAACTACATTTTCATTAATAATTCAAACTTAATATTACTTGCGTCCAGAATATCAATTAATATTTGGCAAGAAAATCATTCTGAAAAAAGTACAGGGGATTATGACAAAAAATATCAGGAACCTTTAATTAATTTATTTCAATTAAATTATTTCAATAAATTATTTTAACATTCAATTAAATTATATGCCTCACATATCAACCAAACCTGATCAAATAAATATTGTAATTTAGTGCATAATGCTCAATATTTCATAATATTTTGATGATTTCAATTAAACGATATGGCTCTCACATCAACCAAAGCTGATTAAAGAATTATTTTAATTTAGTGTACAATCATCAATATTTAATAATATTGTAATGATTTGAATGAAATAACCATTTTAAGAGTTTTTGTAAACAATTGCAAATTGACTGAATACAACTGAACACAACCATTTACATCCATCGAGATTTACTTTTACACAAACATTTTCAAAAGACTAATTGTCCCTTGAGGTATTAATAAAGTTGTAAACTAAAAAACAAATCTCGCCATTTGAATTAAACAGGAAAGAATGCAACATAAACTTTTAACAACCTATTCTTACACTGGCTATAATTTTCGCACAGGCACCCACTGGTTTTTCTGAGAAAGTGGAACAGACCTTTAGGCTGACACCTCACCACCATCTCTGCAGCGCACAGGCAGCCGTTAGAGCTGAGCTATAGCAAAATAAAAAGATTGTGTGAATGAGCACTTAAGTCTGACCACAAAGAGATCAGGACGCTTTCCCTTCTTTTCTGTCCTTTCTCAAAATTCATCAACCATTTTCCCCCTCGCTCTCTGTCCTCCTCACACCCACTCTCCCTCTCATTCTCCTTCTTCGTTCCTCACACGTTTCATTCTGCCCCTCTTGTTCCCACTCAAATTCGGCCTTTTCTCCTGAAAAGCTAGAAGAATGTTCCGCAGGAGAGACTGAAGGAGGTGGAAGGCGGGAGGGGGTGGTGGTGTTGAAGCAAGGGTGCGCGACTGGACGGAAGGACAATGGGGGAGGAGATAAAGGGTGTGGGGCGCCTCACCTGCTACTCCAGAGAGGCCCCGAAAGGAAGACTGACAGCCTTTTAGAATGGAGCACAGGAGCAGGCAGGAAAAATGAGCTAGTTTAGGACAAGAGGACAAAGGCCCCCCAAGGTCTGAGAGGGGCAGGCGGAGAAATGAGGAGGCAGAAAGAAAGCGGGAGAGAAGGCAACTGATCACAAGGAGAGAAAGCATGGTTACAGGGAACGAGAGAGTAAAACTCTGCGCAGGAGGGGGATAAGGGGTCCGGAGAGGGTGATATGTGAGGAATAACCTCACGACATGCGTAAAGAGAGCATAACCCACAGTTCAGCACATACTCTATATATATAAGAACATGTCGCTACGAATACTAATGTGCATTTGAATCACAATAAGCTGTTGGCCGAGGAAGCATAATTCAAACATCTGTTCCTCAAGAAGCGGGAAAATAGGATTCAGGGTCCCAGGACCCCTCTGCCGTTCCCCATGACCCCCGAGCCCTTTGACCTCAGCCACAAAAAAAAGGAGATGCACACACAAACACACGTATGGCTGTGTGTGTGCTTGTTTGTTTTGGAAGATCCCAAGGGCAAAGATCACCAAGTGCTTCGCACTCTGAATCACAATAGGCAATTCAGGCACGGCCCGAGATGTCCGAGTCAGAAATGGAGCACCGACCATCTCCGAGGCTCTCGGTGATCTAAGATTTCATCAGTCCGTCTGTCCCATTATCTATCTTCTGCTCCATTCACTCGCTGTGAATTGATTTCACAAGTCAGCAGGACTCTGCTGTTATCTGATAGAGGCGTTCAGACTATGACTCGTCAGAATTCACATCACTGCCGTCGTCTCGCTGCTTTTATATTGCACAGCAGAAGGTCTGCGGTTTTTATTGAGTTTCCTCTAAAAAAAAAAAAAACCTTTAGAGAGTTGTTTATAATGGATGATTTTTCTCTCTCTTGCATCTTTCAATACCACCAGCTGTTTTCTTATAAATAATATTTGAAATAGAATAACTGTTCTTTTGTAACCCTCTAGATGGAAACTAGAAAATGATTAAAAGAAAATTATCTAAAACTATCTAAGGGTACGCAATGAAATGTATTTTAAGGTAACAAGAGAAATTAACATCCAGTTAATTCCAGTCACTAAATGAGTGATTTTAGCAGTGATGATAACATTTTATGCAATAAAACCTTTTTTTATGACTTTACAATAATATCTAATTAGTGCACAAAACCAAGAGAAATAGTATGAACTTAGGTGCACCTGCAATGACTACAAACGGATTACATCATCTCACTCATCCAGCCTGCTCTGCCCTGTTACCACAGCAACCGGTCCACCTGACATCACTATTCAAGATAGAGCACAATTCTTAAAAACAGCATTTCACAAAAATGTTTTATCAAACGCACATATACCTTACGGATCCAGCACATGGCATTGCGCATACACCATACACACACATTCGTAAGTATGCCAAGCTGAATAACACCGAAGATGTGAACTGAGATCAAATGCATTTGGTTAATTGTTATTTTAGTTTGAATTTCTTAGCATCATTTTTCCAAATACTACCAAATAGTAAAAGACACATATTTTAGTTGTTATTATGGTAAGATTTGTTGCCACAGATGCTAAAAAAAATGTGTTTTAAGTTTAAGAATAAATATTTGTATCAAATAGTTTATATATAGTTTACATATGTAGACAATTCAGTTGATCATAATTTATTTTTACCCCTGAAAACTAAAGAGAGAGAGAAAAATGTAATACCTCCTTATAAGTTTAGGCTAGTGTTTTAGTCTAGTTTAGTGTTGTTTGGTAACTAGAAAGAAGAAGTTTGAGTAATTAATGTGCATTTGTTTTTCAAAGATTTATGGAACTGATAAAGCCTACAATATATTGTACAAAACACTGACTTACACTTAAAATACAGCATTATTCGCAACTGTGTCGTAGCTTTTAACTGATATGGTATTTCAAGGAGTGTATGGGTGTGCAAAAGAGAAAAAAAGTTAAACATGTTTTGAGCTGTGATCATTTTTAAATGATGTATATTACAAAGCAAATTTAATGAAATAGTTTTTACCGAAAGGAAAAAAAAATTTCTGAAATATATATATATATATTACAAATGTTAATTAAATCTGATAAATCAGGAAACATGATTAATGGCATCAGCATATTGATCGACTATTAAAGCGATAGGTATGCACACACTTTTTTTTACATTATTTATAAGGAAAATATATCATAATGTCAAGCACAACCATCAGAAAAACATCCAAATAAATACACATCTCAGCATTTAAACACTACATAAAGGCCTACAGCATCAGTAGATCTAGTATGAAACAGAACTCACCGGCACACATCTCGTGTGCTCTCCGGACTCTCAGACCTCTTTACATCACACGCGCCACAACATCACAAGCAAGACCGTCTTCAATCTCACATTTTCAAGCCTCCTCAAAGTCCAAGCATCCACGGTCGGACAACTTAAGCAAGCATCAAACAAGCGCTTCAAAGCCAGCGGTTAACATTTCAGAGCTGAGAAACCAAAACGGAGGGAAAGAGCGGCATACGTGTAGTGCCGGAGCGAAAAGGTAAATGAGTGAAAATAAATGGGAAGGACAAGAAAAGGGAGGGGAAAGAGAGAATGTGCCTCCCCGAGAGCTGTGTCCGACTCGTATGAAGGCCTCGCTGCCTCTCAGCCCCATTCAACCAATGCCGCCACTTGTCACATCAAACGTCGTTGCCGTAGCGACAGCTCCACATGTTGCTGATGGTGAAATGGTGGGGTGGGGGGTGGTAATGATGCCCTGGATAGGTCGTCCGTGAGAGAGAGAGGAGGGAAAAAATGGGCCGAAATCAACAGGAGCAGGAGGGGGTACAACGAATGGAGTGTAAGGAAAGTGCCATGGGCTCAAAAAGGGGTTTGTAAGTAATATGGTTTGGCAAGGACACAAACACTGAGTCTTCACATCTGGAACAACCGTACAACAGAAGATATATGAGATCACACAAGCTGGGGACAATACGGGTAACACACCCTGCCAAAGATTTATAGAATAATAAGTGTTTAAATTGACACGACTGATAAATATGCTTTAAGATGGACTTGTTATATTTTAAGCTGACAAGGATTTTCAGGATGCGCCATCCAATAAATATAAAAGTCCTAGGATACATTTGAAAACATTTTCTCAATTAAATTAATAGCTCATCCCAAATTAAAAATGTGGTCATCATTATCACACTTCATTGGTGCCGAAGTTTACATTCTTTCTTTCTGGGTTAAACACAAAAGAAGATATTTTGAAGAATGATGGTAACCAAACAGCTGATGGTTCCCATTGACTTCCATAGTATGGATAAAAAATACTATGGAAGCCAATGGGGACCAGCAACTGTTTGGTTACCATCATTCTTCAAAATATCTTAGGGTGAGTAAATGATGATTTTTGGGTGAATTATCCCTTTAATAAGATTTCAGCGCAATCTCAGTGGGAGTGCTGAAACGGCATTGCTGTGTATGTCACTGTGGGACGTAAAAACTTTAATTCATTAAAGAAGTAAAGAAAGAGACTCACAGAGAGAGAAAGAAGCACAGAGAGACAAAACAGCCTAAGCATTTATCCCCATAAAAGGCGGACAAAAACAGTCAGGTGCAAGCAGGTCTCATTACTGAGGCAGAGAGAGAAAATTATAAGATAAAGGACAGGGAGAAAGCACACGCACACACTCACTCATACACCGTGCACTTCAGAGCAAAGAAAGTGTTACAGTCCACAATAGAACAAGAAAGAATAATTAAAAAATATGAGCAGCCGGATGCAACAAAAGACATTATTCTGCATTCAAGGGTCTGCAACAGCTGTACAAAGTGAAAGGGGAGCGAGCGAGGGAGAGCAGAACGCCTCAATATGCACCGAGCACAAAAGCCACCCAAGAAAGTGGGGGAGCGAGGGAGAAAGGGATGGGGAGGGGTCAAAGGCAGAGGTAACAAAAAGAGAAGGGCCAAAAGAATGGCAGGGGACAAGAAGAGAAAGAATGAGTGAGGGAGAGAAATGAGGCACAGCGGGGAAAAACGCAGGAGGATTTGAGACGGGGGAACGGTACAGTGGGGACAGTTCGAGATGAACGGTGACGATTTCAAAAACATTTCATTTCGAATGCCCTCCTTGTTCGGTTCAGTATTAAACACCAAAGTGATTCATGAGAACCGGGAATTATATCTCGGTACGTGATCTGTACATAAATAGATGGACAAAACTGTAGAATCTATGAATTTCAATGAGAACGTTCCCTGTTTGGTTGATGAGGGTGGTTATGCACAGAATAGTGACCTGTGTGGCCAATTCTGTTGCTGACTGACAAGAGAGAATGGCTCATTATACCAACCAGTTCCCATAATCGCTAATCAATAGACCTGCTGATCACAGTGAACGTGTGGGTCTTGCGGCTTGGTTGGAAGACATAAAAAATGGGATAAGCATACCTCTCCTACTCCACTCTGGATGATTTTCAATCCTGTCTCACCCTCAAGGAAATTCTTCTCAGCTACTGCAATGTAAAGACAATGAATGCTGGTGAATCAATAAGTGCCTGCTCATTCTTTTTTCCTTTTCATCAAAATGAACGGTCCAAACGAGAAGGCTTGTCACTCACCGGCTTTATTGGCCACATCCTCTGCACTGAGATTAAGAGAGTTCTGTCGGATCCTGAACGTCAGGGCCGAGCCCACCACGCTGCAGACATGAGCAGAGACAAACGGCCGATAGATCGCGTTTTCTTTTATTCTCACCCTTTATTCACTAATCTATTAGTCTCTCCATCCAGCAACGCACACACACACACACTTTACCTAATGTTGATGAAACTGCTCGTGGAGAGATGGATTCTCTCCGCCAGCGTCTCTAAGAGTTTCACCCCATCATAAAGACCTAAAGGACTGTAGAGAAAACACAAGACGACATACATTTATTTTATTATGAGCATTCAGCACAAATAAATTAAATTAATTTCAAGGAACATTCAGCTGTATTGACATAAATACATCAGGAAATCATCAGAAATACACACCAGACTATATTTTTCAGAGATCTCAAAGAGGAAAAACTGATCTTAAATTAGTCTTTTAAAATTCTAGGAAATTCTATAATATAAAAAAGGGAAGAATAAATTGGAGCAAACTATTTCTAATTTAAAAATTAAATTGGTATGTATATTAGATTTCATGCAGTCATATTAAATATTTCCCAGATAAACCCTGTCGTACATTTTTGTAAAAACTGTTCAGGACTTTTTTCTTGGCATTTCCAGTCATTATTACATACATTATTTTAAATAGTATAAATAATTTTTATAGCAATTTTCTGATGAAATATTTTAGAAATAAGCATAAAAAGAAAATGTATATCAACTACAATTATGCTTTTTAATGACAATTTCCTGCTATTTTCATGTTTTCCATAACAATGGGAATACTGTGCTATTGAAATGCTCATCATTCTGCTTTATTACATTAATTACTTTCAAAGCAGAAAAGAAAAACTGTCCAACAGTTAAAAATCAGTCTTTTCACTGCACTCTGAGACAAAAAAAATAAACTATGAAATAATACTAATACTGTACTAATTCTAATTCTACAAAAATTGTGTTTTTGGTAAAAACTTGAGCATGGACTGTGTCTAATATGAACAGGCATCTGCCATCTATATAATACAGCATTAAAACCCTATAAAGTTTTAGGAGCTCCTACCTCTGATTAGTGACAATGTATCCATATTCCTCTCTGGTGTTTGTCCCATCCTTAGCGGTTTCCAGGATGTTGGTGATTTTCTCTTTTATATCTAGGTCTTTTACTGACAGGGTGGGCTCCACAGTGTCCCCACTGTCTTCCTTAGGCACAGTCGCAGGGGTTGGTGTGGATGGGGGCTGAGTAGGGGCCCGCTGGTATGTTGGGGTAGATGGCAGAGCTGAAACAGGTAAGGGGGGTTTCTCTCCTTTTTCTATCACTTTATCACTGCCTTCTACAATTGTCTGTCAAGGAAAACACAAAGCGTTGAGTGTGAAGAAAAAAGCACAACATAGTACAAATAATTAAGTTTTTTTTAAAGGGGTCATATGATGTGATTTCAAGTTTTCCTTTCTCTTTAGAGTGTTACAAGTTGTTCGTGAATAGATAAGATCCCTAAAATTGCAAAGACTAAAGTCTCAAACCCAAAGAGATATTCTTTATAAAAGTTAAGACTTGTCCACGCCCTCCCTAAAACGCATCGTTTAAACACGCCCCACATGTCACGTAACGATGTGGGAAGCGTTGCATAACGCCGCCCAAATGTTCACAAGAAAGAAGGCGTATATGTTGTGCCACCGCCGCCACTATGTTGTGAAAATACTTTGTTTGGTCTTCCAAAGAGGACACGACTAGAAATCAGTGGTGAAGTTGTATTTACAACACTTTTCTAGAACATGTCAACCAAAATATTCAGATGTGTGCAACACATTTTATGGAGGACTGTTTCCTGATACTGGAAGAGTAGACTACAATGCCGGCTGTTCTGACTCACAGACTGTAAGTACATTTTCATATTTAAAGAGTTTTTATATATATTTAAAGTGAGTTTTTTGGGAAGTGTAGAGTAGCACTTGTTGTTTGTCATTTCTCCGATCACAAATGCAGACCATTAGATGTTGTTTACGCGGCGCGATGCAATGTAACGCAACGCGTAAAAAGACAGTATAAGTCATTATAATCTGTAATTATGTGACCACTGGATGCTACAAATGCCTCGTTTATAATGGGTTTTTTAATGTTTTTGTCTCATCGCTGCATCACAGTATGGTAAGGGGCGTAACATTTCCGTCACACGCTTGAGGTATTCGGCCAATCACAATGCACTGGATAGCTGGCCAATCAGAGCACACCTCGCTTTTCAGACCGATGAGCTTTGTAAAAAACGACGCGTTTCAGAAAGGCGGGGCATAGAGGAGAAACAATAATGTACAGTATGTGGAAAATAATGTGTTTTTTTAACATTAAACTGCATAAACACATTTCATTACACCAAATGCACAAAATAATGTTCTTTTTAGCAACATCATATGAACCCTTTAAACCTGAAAATGCAATATACAGCTAATTAATAACTCCTTTTACTCCTTTATCATGCTCTCTGATAAGTGGCAGTGTTATTTAAATAATTAGATGACTCACTCAACTATGCATTAAAAGCAAAACAAATGCTGGTGAAAGTGTTATTTTCTTTAAGCATTTAGGTGAATAATTCAGACTGCAAATCTGCATCTACCTCTTTTACCGTGACTGTCCCTGGGGATTGATCTGAGGAACACAAAGATAAGAAAAAAACATCACACAGTGCTTTTGTCCCACAAATAATCTTAATGATACAAGAGTAAAAACTGAGGGATGCATAAGACCTAATAATTTAATTATGATTCAAGCAGTGTGATAATGCATATGTCTGAATGAATGACATAAGTACATTTGTGTGTGTTGTGATGTCACTCTATACCTGCATTCTCCATGTTTTGTAGCAGCTGTAACACTAAAGTAAGTCGTTTTATCTGCTGAGGGCTCAGGTCCCGTGGGTCCACCCCAAAACTCTTTAACAGTGTGGCCAGCTGTGCCAGTGTATCATCTACAACACAAATATTAACATGCTGAATGAAATTAAAACATCAGCACGCACCACCACTAACAACTGAAAAAATGCTACATTTACACGTTTATTTATCCAAATCAACTTACATTGGATTCAAAGTACAGATTTGACAAGTTTAAGCATTTTCTGGGATTTAAAACATGACCTTGGTGTTACTAGCACCAAAAGTTCTACTATGTTATGTACAGGAATCCTAGCCCTGAGTTTTGCAAAAAATGTGTCTTATCATACTTGCTCTCTAAACAGCAAACAAGCTTAAAATACACATCTGTTCAAGCACAAAACAATAAACAGCTCCATAATATAATTTTAATCCATTCTAAACTAAAGCAAATGGGAAAACTGCAGACTTCAATGGTGCATTGTTTACTATGACATCCTCTTAAGGGCACAATATTTGAAGCATCCCAAAAAAGGTACTCACCATCAAGTCCAGCAAGAGAGCTGTAGTCCTGAGGGATTTTCTTGTTGTTGCGCTGGGCTGAGCTGGCCTGTTCCTGTAGGGTGTAGTCCTCTCCATATTCCAAAGGGAAATCTAGATCTTCATAGTATGGGGCGGCAGAGAGGGCTGCTGCCCCCCTGTGGCGTAAAGAGGGTTGTGTGGATGAGAGGTAGAGAGAGACAGCATCTTCCAGGAGCTGACGGTCTCTGTCTCTTTGCTGGGCTCCAGCTCGAGAGGGGGGTCGCTGGTATCCCATGCTGGTGTGAGGATGGAGAGAATGGGTCATGTCCTCCTGTTAGGGAACAATGAGAGAAATTAATATAAAAAGGTAAGATAAATCTGTTTAATTTTCTATGCTACTTTCAAAAAATAAAAGAGCCTTACTTGTAGGTATGAGTATGGGTCCATTGGTAGGGCTTGCATCCGGAGCAAGGAGGACTGGTGCGGGTCTAGGACCATGTAATCCATGTAGCTCTGAGCTGGACCAGGTTCAGAATTAGAGCTAGAATAGACCTTCTTAGCTGCAGGCTGTGGCGGCCTAAAAAAAATTCAGTCAATTACATTCAATCTAATAAAAGAGATCAAACATCTGAGGTCTGAGAGACCTCTGAAATCAAGTTTTCCAGCAGCAATAACACACACTCAAAGGAACGGTTGAAAAATAAAAAATTACTTTCTCATGCTGTTTCTGCAAAACCTGTCTGACTTTCTTTTTCTTGTGTAACACAAAAAGGAGAAATTCTGAAGAATGCTTTTTCATTAATATAAATAGACCTTTCAAGCACCATAAAAGTATTCTAGATCTTTTACATAAGTAGAACATACAAGTCTGTGTGCAGCATCTAAGAAGTCTTCATTTGATATCCGTTGGAGCCGATGGACTCGAGTTTGAGTCCTGGGTTGTGGTACTTTCTGACTCTCTCACACTTTGCTTTCTGTCAAGTGTCTATTAACCTATACAAATAAAGGCAAAAATGCCTTTTTTAAAAAGAAAATATTGACACCCATGCTAACTCTACTTTTAAAATTCATGAGGGAAGTGGTGATTTATGAATGAAATATTCTGTTGAATCAAATGAATTGATAAAGTTTTTCAACAGTCTGAAAAGTTAATTAAAGAATCGGACTGATCTGGTCATCCATTACCAGCTAATTGAAGAGAACAATTTAAAATTCACAAAGCTATTATATGAACTCAACAAACTTAGAATATCGTGCACTTTCATGATACTTTTATGGTGCTTTTGAGCTCCAGAATCCATTAACAGTAACTGCACAGAAAAAATGACCAAGGAGAAAAAAAAGTTCAATAAAAAGTTCAAAAGAGGAACATAAAGAGTCATATTAGTCCAGGTGATATGTGCAAAATTTGAGGTGATATGTTCACTTTTTCATAAAAGCATGAAACCTGGTACAGTTGTACAGGTTGGGGCCCTGAATATTTTCAGAAATGGAGCCATCGCAAAAACACCTTTTACTTTCCGCCATAACCAAATTATGTATTTTGTGTCATATCTCCTGAACCAAACATGATAACACAGAAAAGGTGATGTCTACCCCTCAAGGATTTCAATGATACCATATACAAAAACATAAACTGTTCAGGTGAAGAGTTAATCGTGAAATCAGCAATGTGAGAAGGAAATCACAGTATCTGAGTATCACAGTATCACAGCATTTACAAAAGTCCATATTATAGCTATTAATTTCTTTCTTTCTTTGATAATTAACTAATATTTTATTCAATAGTACAATAAAAGATTGCTTTAATTAATTAATTAATTAATTATTAATTCGTTACATTTATATAGCGCTTTTCTGGGTACTCAAAGCACTTTACATGAATTCTCCTCACCCACCACCAATTTTGTGTTGCAGCACCACCTGGATGAAATGCGACGGCACGCATATTGCGCCAGAACGCCAACAACCATGCTTAACTATAGTTATTCAATAGTCCAATAAAAGGATGTTTTCAAGAATGTAATATTGCTTTCAGAGATTCTAAAAAAAATCTCAGGTAGGTGTATTTTTCCTTACCTCTCAGGCAGAGACAGGTAGGTGGTAGTGTGTTTCCAATACATTCTTGTTCTCTCTCAACAATGCTCTAACATCACACACAGACGGCAACACAATCTTGCTAAGCTGCGTCCTATCTGCACCTCTTCTGCTGCACCTCTGTTATTTTCTGTGGGTCTCTGGAATTGTCAGTCAGCTGTCAACAAACTTCATTCTGGCCATTACTTCTCAGTTCACTCTTAGTATCGGGGCTTGACTGAGGCCGGTTCGTCCAGAAGACCCCGAACCATTGCTGTTTCTCTGAACAAATTCCCTTCTCTCACCCGACGGTCAGGTTGGAAGGGTACGTCTTTCATTTAATCAGGAACTAAGCAAACCGACTCTTCTCTAGCAATAGAAATTCTTTTGGTTTGTCATGCATTAGGTTACAGCTCCCTTTTGTTAAAAACTCCATATTGTAATGATTTATCACCTTCCTGGTCAACTGGTCAACTCAACCTTTATAGAGGAGCTGTATGGGCTGCTGTCTATTCTGGAGACATCCACTTGAGGACTTTGGTGACTCGAAATCCATATGGAGGAAGCCTTACACTGCAGACTTCCACCTGTCATCCTCCTATCCCATCGAGCTCAAATGGTCTACAACAAGCTCTACAAAACTCAGGGGCAACGGTACAGACGTGACTTAAATTTACACATGCAACTTGGATCACAGACAACATTGGTAAACCTCTCGACATCTCTCGATAATTTCTTATTACTTTAACCTACATATACTACCTGGTGGCCCCCCAATACTATACCTGTAATTTAGGCCCCAAAACATATGCCTCCCTTTCACCCTCTCATCTTCCCCGTGTTAGTGTGAATCCTCTCTCCCTCACCCACTCCAGTACTCATCTATGGATGTTTAAATACAGCAAACGAGGACTTATGATCCCCGTTAACTTCTTGTCAAGACAATATCTGTCTAGATAGGTCAGTGCATAATACCCCTTCTAACCTAAAAATTTGCCCCATGTATGATCATCTTTAATGTATTTTTGCTGAGCAGTCTTTTGGGGGGCTCACCAACGGAATAGTAAATATACTGTAAATATTAAGTAGGGCTTGCAACAAAATTTTGTGGGGGAGAAGAAATTTTATGGAAGATGGTATCGGTAGCAGTTCTCAATAGTGATGTTAGCAGGCTCCTTCAAAAAACAATTTAACCTTGTAGAATCTTCGCCCAAAGGTCTGTTGGGGGATATATGTTATACTGAAGACACAAGGGCTAGAAACAATTACTGTTAGGAACTTCACGCTGGTAGATCCTGCCCAAACTACAAGACGTCTGGGGAATGCTGTTCCTTTAATTCTATGGAATGGCCCATTTGGTTCACACCTGTTAACATTATTTCTCACAGAATGACCAACTGAACTTACCCAACAGCTGTTCAGCAGCGGCATCAAGAGAGACCTGCTTGGTGTCGGTCACTAGACCCTTGCTAGCGAAAAGCTGATCCAAATCACCAGTCTTTATTCTGCTGGATCTATTCCCACTTTGACACTGGGAACATCCAGATATCCGTATGCCATAACCGGATCTGAACTCCATGTGTTGAAATGATCCACAGGTAGGTCTTCAGAGTTTCAGGGGAGGAGAAAGTATCCCAAGACATCAATGGCACAGGTTTTCCTCGTGGATAAGTTTTTGGACCCCCTCCTCTCAACATATAATCATCATTTCAAACCAGACAATCCAATAGTAGCTGCATGGATCTCAGGCTGCCTGGCAAACATCCCGGCATGGATGAAGAAACACCTGCAGCTCAACCTGGCAAAGAACTGATTCCTTTTTTCCCGTCACTTCGACTCTACAGCATGATTTAATCATCCTGCTAGGTTCATCAAAAATTATTCTTCGGTGTGACCAGCTGACCTTCAAGGACCATATAGTAAAGACAGCTCGATCATGCAGGTTCGCATTGCACAACATCAGAAAGATCAGACCCTTCCTAACGGAGCATGCTGCACAACTTCTTGTCCAGGCCCATGTCATTTCTAGGCTAGACTGTTGCAATGCTCTTCTGGCTGGACTTCCATCATGCTCAATCAAACCTCGACAAATGTTTCAGAATGCAGTGGCACGACTGGTCTTCCATGAGCCCAAAAGGGCCCACTTCACACCGCTCTTTATCTCTCTGCACTGGCTACCGGTTGCAGCTCGCATCAAGTTCAAGACATTGATGTTTGAGTACAGAACAAGTGGCAACCTTTCGGTCTCTCTCGTGAAACCAACACGGAAGTGACTAAAACTGCAATTCATCGACTGGCCGCTAGAGGCTGGCTCCAAAAGGGAGTCAGTCCCGTAGACTCCCCATGTTAAAATGCCCAACTTTCCAGCAGAAAAAAAAAGATGTTTACAGCCTGGTACAAAAAGTGGTTTGGTCTATATAGCTAATTTAGCTCTTCGTTGAAACGGAGGGGCGGGGAATTTTGATAACTCATCCGTTTAAATTATATTAAGTCTTTAAGTTCTGCATAATTAAGGGCGTGGCCATTTGAGTGACAGGTGGATTGCCGCTGCTGTCACCACCGTCGAGCTAGGTGGGCGTAGTTTCAGCAACCAGCTCCCGCCTATGGCAAGCCTTTTTAGCATTTAAAAGTTTGTTTTGACTATCCATAAATATAATTTAAGATAGGAACAATTGTATTTTGACGAGTCATAATTATAACTCGACTAGTCACAATGACAATTAGAGATATCTACAATTATAATTGCACTAGTAAGAAATAGGATTAGAGATATCTCTAAATACTTTATGACTAATCAAAACTCCATTTAAGATATCTGTAATAACGTCATAGATATCTTCAATAGACGCCTCACACATACACAAAGGTAATTAGAGATATCTCTAATTAAGTTTCGACGTGGGGGATGTCAACCAAGGTATATTTTAATGATATCTGATTGTACTGCTCTGTAGTCTGAAGTGTCTTGGTGACGTGAGACCTAATATTTACTCAGCTCCCCCAAGCCCTTGCCCGACTAATGTTAGTCTAACTGTAACACCAGTGGTCGCTTTTCTTGCATGGGAGAAGAAAAGATACTGGATGAAGTGCCTTCAGGGATTTTAAATAATATATGGCTATGCAGCCTTATGGTGGTAAAAGGTTCTATCCAGTGGGCATTGTATGGTATAGCGCTGGTGATTAATTAGGCATCTAATGTTGCCCAACAACGGACAAAGCAGATGTAAGTCAAATATAAGGAAGGAGCAACAAACGCATAAAGCTGCTCGTCAGAATTTATTATTATTTAAATTTAGACATAATGGAAGACCAATGGAATATACTACACAAACATGAAAAATAGTAGAAATGTAGTTAGATAAGTCGAAACTACATGCATGACGGACAAAACGACAAGAACATTGCGTAATAATCAGAGCAGTAAAAAAAAAGGTGAAGGCCTCCGGATTAAAAGATAACAATTAATCAAAGTTTACCTGGCATGATGACATGATTAGAGGTACATACGTTGTGGATGGATCAGTTTACTTGTGTCCTATGGCAGCTGTGTCCGCCAGGGAACTAAAAAAATAAGTAATTGCAGCTTGTTATGTCACAATTCTGAATTTTTCTTCTCAGAATTGCGAGATATAATTCAATGCGAGTTATAAACTTTATAACTCACAAATCTTTGCATTGTGTTTAGCTGTATCTTGCAATTCTGAGAAAAAAAAAGTCAGAAGAACTGTGAGAATAAAAAGTCGATATTATTTATTAATATCTTTATTTAGATGGAGGGGAAACGAGCTTCCATAGTAATAGCCACACAGGTGGGGGGGGAGTTCTTGCATGATATAGCAAGAGATCCTGATGAGAAGCTGCTGGGTCAATGAGAGCCGACAAGTCTCTTGTAAAAATTATATAAAATGTTGGAGAAAGCAGAAGAAAGTGCAGACAGCTGACCATGATTGGGCCCCCCTATACAAATCATAGCTACGATTTTAAATGTGTTGTTAATTTGTAAACAAAGTCTAACCAATTTAATCCACAGCACGCACGTTCGGTGCTCAAGCATACGTTAGCATAGGACCCCAAAAAGCTGTCTGAGTCCCACTCTCGGGTATGGCTACAACTTACATTCTCTCCAGCTACTTTTATTCCATAATTTGAAACGACTTTTGTATAAAACACACGATTTGTAAAATTTTTAAAAGGGACCAAAGATAGTATGGCGAGAGGCTTTATTATACAACTCTAGACCAAAAGGCGGATGACAAAACAGTTTCCACGGTTAGATAGGATGGTAATAAAGTTTAAGGTGGGGTTAACAAAGGGCTAGTGCATGCACATTTGAGATCTCTATAAAGAATTGGAACTGTGACTAGTCCATTGTTTTTTAATTCCAGATATCTACAGTGAAATTACTTCCTAGTCAACAAAGCGAATGACGATATCTCCAAGATAAAGATCCTTTCCTCGTCATAACCTCAGATTGAGATACCATAATTAAAGTGCTAGCCAGAATCTTTAAATGAGTTTTGGATAGAAGAAAATTTTTTTTCAATTAAGAACTCTCTATTATGTTTTGCTTAGTCAAAAATAAAATTCTACTCTTGTAATTTGACTAGTAATAAATTACTTTTAGATATCTACAAATGTATTTTGGATATCTTTAAGAAATCACGAATTAAAGATATCTGCAATATAATTAAGACTAGTCAAACACCAGTTAGAGATAACTTGAATTATAATTTTGACTAGTGTTAATTCAATTAGAGATATCTCTAATTTAATTATCACTAGCAGAATTGTAATTTGAGATATCTCTAATTAGAATTATGCCTAGTACAAAATCAATTATAGATATCTTTAATTACAATTTATACTAGTCAAAACTCTTTTGTAGATATCAGAAAATATTTTCCAATGGAAGTCAATGGAACAATACGACTAGTCGTAATAGCATTGTAAATATCTCAAATGTATATTATGACTAGTCAAAATAACATTGTAGATATTTTGTAGAGGTTCTATATGCTTAAAATCATGGATGATCATTGGGGCTTTATGTCTTAGAGACCTTTTTAGCCTTTTGACATTTGCATATAAATGACAGTTCTGGTCAGAGACTCTATTACGTGGTATAGGGGTGGTTTTTTAAATGCCAAAAATGGGTCTCTCGCCGTCTAATCAGGAGGCCGCAAGGAGATTCTAACCAGACCAGCTATCAGTCTCCCCATCCTGACTCATAACACTAGGGGTCCCAAATGAGCTGTAAAGACCAAGAGGGCATGTGGGCATGGCCAAGGTAAATAACACACACACACACAACACAAAACACAATAAATTACAATACAAACATAAAGATCGTACTCTAATTATACCTACAAATATATCTGGGATTCATGTGTGTTGACGGTCCCTATTAGAGTAGCTGAGTTGACGAAATCGCGTTATTTGTACGTTAAAATCCAATAAAACCCTGAATTCAGGGTACGATGATTTTGGTTAATCTATCAACTGTTGGTCTTGGTATCAATGTACGCTTTCCTCCTCGGAAAGACGTGACTAAGTATCGTGATTGTGGAAGCACTATAGGATTTTGTATATTTTGGGGGTTGGGTTTTTGGGTTAAAACTACGGAAATTCCAGACCTGCCATAAAACATGCAGATGAGCCATAAACAAGAGACAAAGAACGTTTCTCCCGCTCAAAATTCATGCCTCTTATTCGCCAGTCCACACAGAATAGGAATTCTCAAAAGCGATTAGCCCGAATAAACTTTTCTCAGAAACTCTTCGTTTGAGACAACACCTTTCAGGACTCTCAAGATCTTCCTTTTGAGTTTTTATTTTCCGGCAGTTTTTACCTTCAAGTAACGTTAGTCGCTGTGGACTTTTTACCTCTTCGGAAGCAGAACTGAAGTTAAACTTCCAGGCGAACTATCTCGAATCACAAAAGACTCGTTATCTGATATGAGTTTCAAGGTTGGGTTTTATTAAGGATGGAAATACGCCATGACTTTCATTCTCTCCTTTCCTACTTTTGTTCATTCTGGTAATAGGTTTTAGTTAGTTTTAGTTATATGTATAGATCATAGATTTCATTTATAAATCCCTAATTCACAACGGATTGTCTGTTGCTGCTCACAGTCCGAAGTCACAATGCATGTTGTGAACTAGTGCTATCATTTTTTTGCTAGATACTGCGAAGCATCACAAAAGAAAAGAGAAGTTATTGTTCCGGGCCCGAAAATATAACATCCTTGCAATTGAAAAATATATGTTTGCGCGGTGGACGACAGATCAAATAATTAAATGATCTGCTCCAGTGATTCAAGATCAAACTAATATTCTCATGACTATACCATTATAATCTGTCAAAATATTCCGCCTTTTTAGAGCTCCTAAATAAAAAACCCCTATCAAACTTCAGTGCATTATAATGACTTAGTCATAATCACATTGTAGTAGTAATCCAATACCCCCGCGATGTCAAATTTGCAGAAGAGATATCTGGGAAGGGATTGATGTCAAAATAATTCGGACGAGGTACAGCAAGGAGGGGATAATGCCTAAGAAACGGCTCTCTTGCCATACCCGCCTGGAATTTCGATTATCTCGGGAAAAGGGACGGCTTCAAAAAACGCTCTTCGCGAAACATAGGGTGAAGTCCACGTAAAACTACGTCCTCATGTTTTATACAGTCTAGGTACAGAACAGCACACAGCCCATACCTTCCTACTCACTCCTCATGTACGAATTAAATCCCCCCAAGATAAGCTCTGCTGAGATGTAAGCAATGCCTTGTGGTAACATCACAGAGAAGCACTTTCGTTCACCTTTCCTGGCTGGTGAAATGATCTTCCCACAATCACAGTCATTAACAGAACACCCGACACGTTATCTGACAGCAACACTAATTAATCCCATACCCGACCCATTTGACATAAAAACAGGGACCCGAACCGCACCTGCATTAAATCGCTACGGAGTCAGACACACTATTATTAAAACTTTTATTCAAATTGGAAGAGATTACATACAGAAAGCAATGTAACGAGCGCTACCTTAAAGGGGTTCCGAATGCCGTGTGGCATACAAAGGAAACAATTATGTTGTGTCTATTTGGATGGTAAGGGCCTTGTGTGGTTGAGCGGTTTTACCATACAGAATACTGTAGCAAATTATTGTTTTTTCGGAATTGTTTTTTTACAAAAGCTCATCGCTGAAAAAGTGAGGTGACGCTGATGGCCAGTATCAGTGCGTAATGTGATTCGGACGAATTTAACTCCCATTTCAAGCCGAGACGGAATGTTAAGCCCCTTACCAACGTGATGGCAGTCTCCCGAGCCCGATGATGACGGAAGATAAGAGACCAAACTAAAAAACCATCACAAAACAGAGAAGAGATCGAGCATGTGTGCATCCAGTGGAGAGGACCAGAGAGATACGAGGATAAGATTATACTGGTTTTACGCGATTGCGTTGCGTACGCGCCGCGTAACTTAAAACCATGTCGCATTTGTGATCTGAGAAAGACAAAACAACAAGAAGCCTACTCTACACGCTTAAAACCTCGCATTTGAACGTCAGTGGCAACCTTCTATATAAAAAAATTTAACCTACAGTCGTGAGTCAGGACTCCAGAAGCGCCAGAAATGTCTTTGCAAGAGTTGGAACTGCCCACACTTACAGCAGAAACAGTCTTGTGCACAGACCCTTGAGGTACTCGGCAAGGTTGGTTCAGAAACAGTCTCCATAAAATGCGTCAACACAGGGCAACACTGGGGCTGACGGAGGAGACGGGCCGGCCGGGATTGATGGCCCTTGAGCGGCCGGTGTGTGCGAATTCTGCAACCCATGCCAGATTATGCAGCCCCCTCGGTTCGAAGTCGCTACCTGAGTGCCTCAATCCCAACCGCACCCAAACCAACCCCCCCCACACTACTCCTAAACTACATACTAGGGCGGAATTAATCTGGCGCAGGGGGGTGCAAATTCGGCACTACACCAAATGGATTAGAGAAGGAGGCATCCGGCGGGGCTTGCGGCAACAACATGGACACGACACCGGGCTGGACTACGCTTGTCCACCAGTGAAAGCCGATTCCGGCGATCAATGCCGCCAGAGCAAAGTGATTGTTCCTCAGCGACCAGCACGGATCAGCTCTAGGCATGACGAAGCGGTGGGGGGGGGGGGTTGTTTTTTTTTTTGGGGGGCGGATATCGTCTTTGGAAGGCTAAACAATGTAGTTTCTCTTTCACAACGAAACACACAGCATCTTCACAACATGGTGGTGGCAGCGGCGGCAACAACAATACTATAGCAAGAATAAAAGTTACGCCCTCTTTCTTTGCGTGAACATTTGGGCGGGGTTATGCAAATCTTCCCACACAGTGAAGTAGACATTTGGGGGCGTGTTTAAAACGTGGCGTTTTAGGAGGGCGTGGACCAGTCTAAACTTTTATAAAGAAAATCTCTTTGGACTTGAGACTTTAGTCTTCGCAACTTTACAGAACATCTTTATGCACCAAGAGCTTGTAACACTCCAAAGAGAAAGGAAAATTGAAATCGCATCATATGACCCCTAGAAGATTAACACTACAGCGGACATTAGGGCAGCCGAGATTCGGTAAATTCTCAGGTGTACTGGATGAGTGCGAAAGAGAAGTTATTGGACCCGCAACCTGCCCGTGCTTGTCACCGTCTGGCCCGCTCCCGCACCACACCCTACACATATATTAGCGATCAAATATTATATATATATATCAAATATTAGCGATTCAACTGCATGTACCCGCCCGCATGCACGACTCTGGCTTCCCCCTTATGGACAACATAATAGACAATTCTGGCCCCAGAGAGTGATTGTAAATTGTTTACATGAAATATGTTTGAAATTTAATTCTGCCTCTTCTGAGATTTCATTGTAATCGTTCTCATAAAGTCACTGAATTAACCACTAACTGTTCACCTGATTGCATCGCCATCTGTGTGTGATGTTAGAGCGTTGTTGAGAGAGAACAATAATGTATTGGAAACACACTACCACCTACCTGTCTCTGCCTGAGAGGTAAGGAAAAATACACTTACCTGGGATAATTTTTTTATATCTCTGAAATATATGATAGTATTTTTGAAAACAATCTTTGAATGTATTATGGAAAATATTAGTTAATTATCAAAGAAAGAAAAATGAATTGCCATAATATGGACTTTTGTAAATGCTGTGGTACTGTGATGCTCAGATACTGTGATTTCCTTCTCACATTGCTGATTTCACGATTAACTCTTCACCTGAACAGTTTATGTTTATCTATGGTATTATTGTAATCCTTGACCATCAAAACATAGGGGTAGACATCACCTTTTCTGTGTTAAGTTTGGTTCAGGAGATATGACACAAAATAAATAATTTGATTATATGAAGTAAAATAGTTGCCATGGCAACCACGAGGCGTTTTTGCAAAGGCTCCATTTCTGAAAATGTTTAGGGCCACAAACTATAAAAGTGTACCAAGTTTCATGCTTTTATGAAAAAGTGAACATTACTTTCACATATCACCTGGACTAATACAAGTTTGGAA
Organism: Sinocyclocheilus anophthalmus; assembly: GCA_018155175.1. Taxonomy (NCBI): domain Eukaryota; kingdom Metazoa; phylum Chordata; class Actinopteri; order Cypriniformes; family Cyprinidae; genus Sinocyclocheilus; species Sinocyclocheilus anophthalmus. The sequence goes on along the minus strand of JADLZN010009450.1, from coordinate 26,688 downwards.
CAATATGAGGGTGAGTAAATGATACTATTCCTTTAAACTAAAAGCATTGTTTGTTCCTGGTACTCACTGAGCATTCTGGACCTTTTGTGTGCGTGTGTGAGGAATACGGCTCAGCTCCTTTGCAATGATGTGTTGGGTGATTTCATCCTGCCAGGAGAATCCTGTTCCCAGGCACACAAATACACACCTCAGCACAAACAATGTAAGCATGTACATGTAAAACAGTACTAAACATGAACAGTAGTACTTGCACTACAGTACATGACTTCCCAGAGTCTTTATTTCAGGAGTGAGTCAGCTTGCATTGTGAGTGTACTTTTTCTTGAAAACAAGTCTGAAGCCTGAGATACACAATCCTGTCTGCAGTGCTTTGTTTGTTTGCCTTTAGTCTCTCCTAATGCTAATGGATAATCTATGTCTTCATTATTTCATTTGATATTATACTAAATTATTCTATATTATGCTTTTGATACACCTTGCACACTCCATTAGATATAGCAGCAGATGACAGTACAAAAACTGGTAATATAATGAATCAGAAAATAAATGAAGTGTTAAATATTAAAACTGTGGGAATTGTTTTGTTGTCAGTACCATAATAAAATCAATGTAATGTAATGCAATGTATCCTGATAGATAAAATGTTGAAAAAATGTAGCTTTTCTTTTTCATTATAAACTTTATTATTGATTTCTTTATTTTATTTTTATTTCAAATCAGTGAAATGCAATAAATTAACAAACAAAAATTATGTTGTTAGCAAATTGTTTTCATACACTTAGCACATTGACATTTGAATGTTTACTCTAGCCAATGAATATGAGTAACAGGGAAACGGATAGCAAAGTTACCAGCTGTTTACTGTCGCGGGATACATGATTTAATGCATGATTTAATTATTATTCATTGATTTGTAATCATATTTGCATTTCCTAATTTTTCATATTTTCAAAAAATAAAAAGCACAAAAATAGTAGCATTACCACTGTAAATGTGTGTGTGTGTGTGTGTGTGCATGTTTATGTGGTTTATGAGGACACAAATTTGTAGAATAACATGGGTATGACATAGGTATTGCAACGAGAAGGTGATTTATGAGGACATTTTCAGTGTCCCCGTAATTCAAAAGGCTTATAAATAATTCAGAATGAGATTTAATGCAGAAAGTTTCCTGTAAGGGGTAGGTTTAGGGGTAGGGTTGGTGTAGGGCAATATAAAATACGGTTTGTACAGTATAAAAACCATTACGCCTATGGAGAGTCCCCATAAACCATAAAAACAAACCTGTGTGTGTGTGTGTGCCTATAAAACCTCAAATCATAAACACTGTGTGGCCTGGCCAGAGAGAAACATGGCTTAATAAACATACTAAATAATGTCTTAATGAATCTGTGGTTATGTTTTGAGGCAGGGGCTTGAAAATATTATTAGCCCAGTATATAAACAACAGAAGGCCATTTGAAAGTCCCCACCATGACAGAAAAATAAATGTGTGTGTGTGTGTGCATGTTTACCCTGAATCATCAACTCTTTGAGCACTTCCTGCAGTCTCTGAAGAACAGGAACAGAGACCTGGTACTGAACCTGGTCATGTCTGGAGCTCCGGCACTGTCCAAAGAGTTTGTCTGTAACACATACAAACACAAACCATTCATATCTAGAACACTGAATACAAAATCTGGAAAGGAAACCTCTTTTAAAATAATATAATATAAACGAACATAATATTAAAATACCGTTTTGATAATGATCTGAAATGCATCTTCTGAATATTATGTTGAAAAGTATAAACTGATGTCAGTATAAACATCAAAATAATAAAATATAAAGCATCTTAAACACTCGTATATAAATACGGTGTGATTACGAAGCACATTAAAATGTTGCATACAAAATAACCCATAAGTGAAAAATGAGTCAGTTTCTTGACTAATAAACACCCATAACATATTCAACCCACCCCACACTCACATCCCACACATATACCACTGACTCATCCCTGACTAAACCTCCAGTTGTGTGGTTTAAAAAAAGCCCTTGATCCCCTCACGCAGATGAGCTCGAAACATGAACCCGGCCATTTTCTATATCTCAGAGCAGGTCTGTCCATGAACATGACTCACAGCTATTTATAGTACAGACGGAGATGTGAGAGCACTATGGGGGAGATAGATCAGTTGCCCTGGGGCATGGAAATACACCGAACATTATTACATCGCAATAGAAGTGACCCCGGAGAACTGATGTCACACCATCACTTCAGCAAAAGAAAGATGTACAGTTAAGGAGTAACACACACAACACACAATTATTTTCTTCCTCTCATAATATATACATGAATATTCATAAAAGACACTTTTCAGGAGTTGCTGCATTTTTATTTTGTTTTATGGCTGAGTATGCATTGGTTAAGCATAGACAGACACATAAATACATGCAAGCTACATACATAAAAAATTAATAATTCTTTGTTAGAATCTATTTTTGAGCAAATGCCTACAGATAAAATGACAGAATAAGGGATGAAGTGAAGGCTTTTGGAATCTCTTTTTAACAAATGTCTATTATTATGCCTTATGGAAGCTTGTTTCTGCCATGGATAAAGGTAATTGCGACTTTTTATCTCATAATTCAGACAATTTTTATCGTAATTCAGAATTATAAGAATTGTGAGATTCAAAAAGTCTGAATTGTGATATATAAATAAGTCAAAAGTCTGGATTGTGATATATAAATAAATTCACAATTGCAAGAAAAAAAAGTCAGAATTGTGAGATAAAAAGTTGCAATTAGCTTTTACATTTTTTTATTCAGTGGTGGGAAAAAAACTATTGTGAGAAGTAAACTCAAGAGTTCTGATTAAAAAAAGTTCTTTTAAGAACATAACTCCTTTTCCCCACTTTCTGTGTCTCTGTACATATTCAGTGTAATACAAACACCTGACTTTCAGTAAGTGTGTGTGTGGAGGTGTCAGAACAAAAGAGATGGGACTGGAAGCAAACTGCATTTCACTAGAAAAAAAAAGAAAAAAAGCTTATTTATACTCCTTTGTTCCATCATTTTTTGACACTGGGAATACGGAAGCCTTGACCATGTACAGCAACCCAAGACCCAGCTAATTGTCACTGCGAACACGAGTCTCTGAAATGCATTTCAAAGAGCTCCTCATATTTGTGTAACCTCTTTTGAATTTGCAGGTATGTGTGTGGGTATATATGGGCACGTATGTGCGTATGAGTGTGTTTGGATGCACAGCAAAGACGTGAGTCTGTGCGTAAGCACCGTGTAGTGAGTCATCAGTGATTGTGGGGGTGTACACCCAGCTTCCATCAGCTTGATGATGTCACCGTTACCAAGGGGACATGGAGCAGAGGTGGGAGGGACTTGACGGTGAGAGAGAAGAGCAGGTGACAGAATACTAGTGGTTCATGGCTGTGGAAATACGTACACAGGTAAATCCCTGAGAGGAGTACAAAATAACAGACGGAATGTGAATGATTTTAATTGGTAATTGCATTCAAACAAAAACAATTCATTCTCAAATCATACTGGTTTTACATCATTAAGTTTAGACAAACTTGTGGAGTTTAGTGCAGCTGAAATTTGTTTAAATCCATTTTTTTTACTTTCCATTCAAATTGTTAAACTAATAATATCATTTGTAACAAAACAAATATGGTAGCACTTTTTTAAAACAATTTTTTGTTACAAAATTGTTCATTTGTTACAGTATTTATTCATTTTTGTTATCGTTAGTTAATAAAACACAACTGTTCATTGGTAGTTCATGTTTGCTCAGGTCCATTAAATAATATTTAATAGTCCATTAACAAATCCTTTTAAAATTAAAAAGCTTTTCATTTTAATAATGCATTAGTGAATGCTGAAATTAACTATCTAAGATTAATATAAGTATTTTTCATTGTTAATTCATGTAAACTAATGCTAACAAATGAAACCTTATTGTAAAGTGTTACAGAAAAAAATAGTAATTTAGAAAATAATGCAAAATACAAGAATTTCCAGATTTTTGGAACCCATTGTATCTTCATGTGGACATCTATGTAAAATACTGACACAAAGAACATAAACATCCGCCTCCTGTATACACCAACCCTATCTTCGTTAATGCTGACTGATATGAAATGAGTGAAGTGAAAGTTCCTGCAGTGTAAATTATTTAGCTGTGTGCATGTGTCTCCTGTTGCGTCGTAGCACTAGCAGGATGTAACAGAGCTGCGGTGTCAAATGATGATCCGGAAATCACAATTAGATCATCAAGAGCAAGAAATAAAGAGGCAGGACGCAGAAGATAGAACCACGTCCTTGTTTCTGAACGTAAGATGTACTGTATCTACGCCATATGATATTGTCTCCCTATTGTGATACTCACCATCAGAGCAGAACTGCTCCCTAGAGCACAGCCTCTTCTCAAACAAACAGCCTGTATGCAAGAGACAGAAAGAGAGAAGAAGAGGAGCAGTTGAAAACAGAATAAAACATTAACATTAAATTGACAACTACTGAAAATCTCAAAAGTATTTTTATCAATGGAGATATAGTATAGACTTTTTTCAAGTGATGTCTAAGTGACCTTTCCTTCACCAACACATTCATCTCAGCCATAAACCAATGCGTCAAATCTGTCTTTCCAACTTTCTGACTCTGGTACTAGAGTTATAGCTTAAAAACACAATCCGAAAGCATATAAACAATATTGAATCAAGCTAAGACTCATTCGTCCATGATGCCATGACTGCATAGAGCTAGTTTCCCCTAAGATGTAGAACTGCTGTGTGGGCAGATAGAATGAGGAGAAAAACTCTGAGCATGTGCTTCAATCACACGTGATCAAATAAAAAGAAACCATATCTGCCAGAGCATGCACCGCTATGCTTAAGATGTACAGTGGGTACGGAAAGTATTTCAGACCCCCTTAAATTTTTCACTCATTTTTTTTTATATTGCAGCCATTTGCTAAAAATCATTTTAGTTAATTTTTTTTCCTCATTAATGTACACAGCACCCCTTATTGACAGAAAAACACATAATTGTTGATATTTTTGCAGATTTATTAAAAAAGAAAAATTGAAATATCAGATGGTCCTAAGTATTCAGATCCTTTGTTGTGACACTCATATATTTAACTCAGGGTGCTGTCCATTTCTTCTGATCATCCTTGAGATGGTTATACACCTTAATTTGAGTCCAGCTGTGTTTGATCATACTGATTGGACTGATTAGGAAAGCCACACACCTGTCTTTATAAGACCTTACAGCTCACAGTGCAGGTCAGAGCAAATGAGAAGCATGAGGTCAAAAGGAACTGCCTGAAGAGCTCACAGACAGAATTGTCGCAAGGCACAGATCTGGCCAAGGTTACAAAAAAAACTTCTGCTGCACTTAAGGTTCATAAGAGCACAGTGGCCTCCATAATCCATAAATGGAAGACGTTTGGGACGACCAGGACCAGGAACCCTTCCTAGAGCTGGCCGTCCGGTAAAACTGAGCTATCGGGGGAGAAGAGAATTTGTGAGAGAGGTAAAGAAGAACCCAAAAGATCACTGTGGCTGAGCTCCAGAGAAGCAGATCGGGAGATGGGAGAAAGTTGTAGAAAATCAACAATCACTGCAGCCCTCCACCAGTCGGGGCTTTAAGGCAGAGTGGCCCGACGGAAGCCTCTCGTCAGTGCAAGACACATGAAAAAACACCTAAAAAACACCTGAAGGACTCCAAGAAATAAGATTCTCTGGTCTGATGAAGCCAAGATAGAACTTTTTGGCCTTAATTCTAAGCGGTATGTGTGGAGGCGGCAAACAAGGCACTGAATCACCTGTCCAATACCAGTCCCAACGGGACGCATGGTGGGCAGCATCAGCTGTGGGGGTGTGTTAAGCTGCAGGGGACAGGAAGATTGGTTGCAATCGAGGGAAAGATGAATCCAGCCAAGTACAGGGATATCCTGGACGAAAACCTTCTCCAGTGTGCTCAGGACCTCAGACTGGGCCGAATGTTTACCTTCCAACAAGACAATGACCTTAAGCACACAGATAAAATAACGAAGGAGTGGCTTCAAAACAACTCTGTGACTGTTCTTGAATGGCCCAGCCAGGACCCTGACTTAAACCCAATTGAGCATCAATCTAAAAATGGCTGTCCACCAACGTTTAACATCCAACCTGACAGAACTGGAGAGGAACTGCAAGGAGGAATGGCAGAGGATCCCCAAATCTAGGTGTGAAAAACTTGTTGCATCTTTGCCAAAAAGACTCGTATTGGCTGTATTAGATCAAAAGGGTGCTTTTACTAAATATTGAGCAAAGGGTCTGAGTACTTAGGACCATTTGATATTTCAGTTTTTCTTTTGTAATAAATCTGCAAAAATGTCACACAATTCTGTGTTTTTCTGTCAATATGGGGTGCTGTGTGACATTAATGAGGAAAAAAAATTAACTTAAATGCTTTTAGCAAATGGCTGCAATATAACAAAAAAATTTAAGGGGGTCTGAATACTTCCGTACCCACTGTATATGGGTTGTGTGATGTTATGTTTGTGTGCCTGAAATATATGTGTGGTGTTGTGTGTGTGGTGTGTGGTGTGTGTGGTGTGTGTGTGTGTGTGTGTGTGGTGTGTCTGTTTGTGTGTGGTGTGTGTGTGTGTGTTGTGTGTGGTGTGTGTGTGTGTGTGTGTTGTTGTGTGTGTTTGTGTGTGTGAAACTCTAGGCTGCTTATAGGCTGGCAACAGCACCGTGTCAGGGGAACCAAGCAGGAAAAACAAAGAATCAGGCTGAGTAAAGCTGGATCGAGATAAAGTAAAGTGGCTTAAAAACTGATTTAGACAGTTAAAAGCATTGGAGTTTTGGTTTTTGGTGAAAAAAAATTCTAAATGAAATTATAAACCAGATTAGGGCTTTTCACATGTGCGTTATCCCAGTTCTTGTGGTTCTAAACTAAAGCAATAAGCCCCAAGAAGCCGTTAGGCACGACGTGACCTTAGCTGTTATAAATTCACTGTAAACCACGGCTTCACGGGGCTTGGTGCTTTTATAAAACGGTTATTCCATACGTAGTTAGGTTTCACTGAATAAAATAGAGCAAATAAAGTGTAATGATATTAATAAAAACAGTATTCTTCCACCAAACAATGTAGTTCCTCAGAAACAGCTGTGGTGGCCGAGCAACACAGAAGTAAACAAAGGTTTGTAGTGTATTTTACAACAGCTTCGAACGCGGCTCAACCAATCAGAATCAAGGACCGGAACTATCCGTTTTATAATGCTTATTTAACCCCGGGTAAATTTCCTTTACTAATGAAACGTTTCACATTTGCAATTTAGAAGCGGGGTTAGCAACGCTTTTTACCCGGGGTAACGAAACCCTGCGCAGAAGCAGTTAGCACCACATTGCGTCGTTAATTGTCGCATTGCGGAACTAAACTTGTACAGTGTAACAGTGTAACAATGCGGTGTTAAAGCTAAAGGCTGGACAGACACACACTTGAAGATCTTAAGGCCGATTTGGGGGGTTGGGCGTCGCCCGATTCGAGGTTGGTTGCAAACGAGTTTTTGTCCAAAAAATCCTGGTGTCATTTAACTGCTCCCGATCGAGAGTAGCGTCCCGAACTCAAATCATAAATATCAAAAATTGTTTGATATTTTTTGGATATAGAGTTGCATTCATAAAAAGTCATTAAGGAAAAAGCAGCGAGTAAACACAGCAAATCTCATTTAAATATTTGATTATATTTATACTAAAAGTAGGTATATACTAATAATATGATATATATAGGTACCCATTTATGATTATAATATGATATATAGCTATCATAATAGAATAATATAATCGTAGATCTGAATCGTCTCGTAGTAGTGTCCCTCGTTAGCAACCGACAACCAGTCGCATGCTTTGGGATCACAAAAACCCACCATCTGGGTGTGAGGGGAAAAAAAATGTCAAACGGTGACGGAAACCATTTAGATAAGAGACCGTTTAATTTTACCTGTAAAGTCGGCATGAAACGGAAGTCGACGATGGTCTTTTTCCTACTGTGACGTATATCTGAGTGAACCGGGCATCTGAAATGATTCGAGGCGGGACTTGATTTCGTCCCATTCGGGATTGATGGACGTTGGAGCTGGGGGTACTAACAAAAGGAGGGCAGACTGAATGGCAGTGTGCAGTAGTGGTGGGGGATTTCTCCATGGATTCAAGGCGCCACCCAAAGCATGAATAAATGTAGTCATTAGGCTGACGACGACGTCAAGCACAAAACATGCCTCACACAGCGAGCGCGAACGCGAGGGGAGAGGAGCGAGAGAGAAAGAGACTGCCTGAATGACTGAGCCTCCATCAGGTTAAGTCATATTCATGACAAAAATTGGTTTGTAATGTCCTAAGAGTAATGTTGTTTAGGTGTTAGTTAATGTTTAGTTAGTAATGTTAGTGGTAAACATACTCCTCATGACTAGTGTTCAGTGATATAAAGGAAGCATCAGTTCGCTTCCCCTGGCGTTTATCCCAGCCGTTAACCCTCACATCACTCGTTCCACCCTGGCGCCAAGCTCGTGGACGGAAGAGGACGATGAGTCATTTTGCGGGGGCGGGAGGTTAACGTATTGAAAAAGATTATAGGGCACATTATATTTTTTTAATTAAGATGGAAGAGCCACAGATAAATTATTTACAATAAAAATACGTATGCCCTTATAAATAAGCATTTCCATTGGATTTCATGGTGCCTTTCAAAAGTTTCCTTTGTCCAACCTGTTCAACCTATGTCATTTGAAAAGCTAATGCGAGAGGTGGCGCGTGGGATACTGTATCAGCCCGTGTGTTAAGGCGGTGTGGAAAAAGAAATTCAGATCCATTCCAAAGTGCAAGCCAAAATTCAAAGGAATTGCCAAAATACACAAAGAAAGAAGGTTGCTTAAACGTCAAGTAAACGTATTCCTAATCTGTTGGACCTTTATTAAAAGTAGTACATTTTTACCTGTTGAGGAAACCTGTTGTGAAAGGGATTCCAGTTTCCCGGTTTCAGAACTGATCCCATAGGTAACTATTTCAAGTGTGAAAAGCCCTATTATGTGTTAAAATAAATAAATTAAAAAAACGTTTGCTGCACTGCAAAACAAGCTCTCATATTGAAGAGTGAAGGTTACTGAACACAGTTCTAACAAACAGTTATTTGTGAAACACTCCAGTTTACTTTGATCAAAATGTGAAGTGTAAAGTTTGCTCAATATTTACAGCTATTTTCCACCAGGAACTTATGCACTGCTGATTTAGAAATAGAACAGAATGTGATGTCAACATCTCATTTCCACTTTCCACTGATGACTTATCCCTGATGACTTTACTCACGCTGGATTAATGATTAAAAGTGCACTGAATTCTTGTAAACAACATAATGAACAACACCAACTACTGCCAGAGTTTAGTCTCGGACATACACGGTGCGAATATAAATGTGTTAAGACTATAAGCAATATATTTGCACAAAATAATCCAAACAAGTTGTCTGTGTAAATTCGTATCAGGCTAAAGCAGCAACAACCTTATACAAAGACCTTGTTAGTCAATAACTACATCAAAATTAGCCCTCCGAAAATGAGAGGAAATGTTATGGTGAATGAGACGGAACTCATGCTTGCCAAGACTGCAGAAATAGTTTACATTTAAATAATCAAAGTATAAATAAATAACTAGATATATACGCTTTCATGGCGCTGCGTTTTATTTACACAGAACTAAAAGCAGCAGTCGGTTTAGAGCAGCCTTAACCAGGCTGTGCAAAGGACAGCTACTGAAAATTCATACCATTCATAAATGTGACCATGGACCACAAAACCAATCATAAGGGTAAATTTCTCGAAATTGAGATTTAAACATCATCTGAAAGCTGAATAAATAAAGCTTTCCATTGATGTATGGTTTGTTAGCAAAGGACAATATTTGGCCGAGATACAACCGGCCCAAAAAACTAAAACATTTGAAATATCTGCAAAAAAAAATCCACATTTTGAGAAAATTGCCTTTAAAGTTGTCCAGATGAAGTCTTAGCAATGCATATTACTAATCAAAAATGACGTTTTAATACATTTACGGTAGGAAATTTACAAAATAACTTAATGGAACATGATCGTTACTTAATACCTAATGATTTTTGGCATAAAAGAATTTTTTTTAATTTTGACCCATACAATGTATTTTTCGTTATTGCTACAAATAGACCCCAGCGACTTAAGACTGGTTTTGTGGTCAGGGTCACAAATGTCAATAGTAAACACAACTGCATGAACAACGCACGAAGATATTAAATCCCAACAACCTCACGAAAGCAATCGTCCATTAAACAAACTGCGAGAGTGCAATCGAGAGACTGTTGCTCAAGTAGAAAATGTATAAGACGTAGTAAATGAGAGTATATATATTACAGAAATATTTGCAAATGGGTCACTCATCCAATGTCGCCGACGTGTCACTAAGGATACAGAGAATAGAGTTATTTCTATTGGTCAGAGCAGGGAAGGAGAGTAAAGAGTATTTATGTTAACCAGATAATGCTTGCATAGAGGAGGATGACATATATTGGATGATATATACATAGCCCTCAATAAAACATAAAGTGGATAGATGCTCTCAAAATAATCAAATATGAAAATTGACCCTCTCCATGGTGCTGAAATGGTGCTCTTCACTGAACAACTCATTGTCTCCATACTGTCCTTTCCCACCAGTTGCATGATAAAGCTAAAAACACTTCAATTTACGTCTATAACACTTTTGATGCATGTTTAGGGGGAGAAGTGCTCACAATGGCAATAAGAACCAAACACAATATGCAAATCTTCTCAAAAAGGGATTTTAAAATAATGACACCTATCTAAGCTATATACATAGCCTTCAATAAAACATAAAGTGGATAGATGCTTTCAAAATAATCAAATATGAAAATTGACCCTCTCCATGGTGCTGAAATGGTGCTCTTCACTGAACAACTCATTGTCTCCATACTGTCCTTTCCCACCAGTTGCATGATAAAGCTAAAAACACTTCAATTTACGTCTATAACACTTTTGATGCATGTTTAGGGGGAGAAGTGTTCGCAATGGCAATAAGAACCCAACACAATATGCAAATCTTCTCAAAAAGGGATTTTAAAATAATGGCACGTATCTATATGAAACCATCTTAAACGTGATCCCATATGACACATAATACACTACATTGCTCACGAGTAGAAGCATTTGTTGTACTGTATGTAAATAAATGTGGCCACATTTACAGGCCTAAACAACCACACCAATGCACGTCTGTGCACAATGAAACTGACATTCTTTCAATCGATTTTCATGACATTTTCTTTTCTAGCGACATTCACACCTACCGTATTTGCCTGCCAACCCAAGCTGGCAGAATACGGACATCAAAAACAGGGCTCTCCATACTCGTGGATGCATCATATTAACTATCCACGGGATTGAAGTCAGCACGCGTTGTTTTATCGCCCTCCGTCAAGAATTTAAATCCACATTTTGTCTGTCGGTGCCGCAGGCTTGTGCTAAACGCTCGTAGCACAAGTGATGGACGCGTCAGGTAAGACAACTTAACTGTAGGCTTTCGTTTTAGGCAGTAATAAACACACAGAGACATTCACGAATGCACTGAATTTCTGGTGCGGATCTGGAGCGGGAATCACGATCTTCCTTCATCGGTGTGGTGGGGACCCGCAGTTGCGTCACAGTTTGAGAAGAGTCTTACATGCAAAATGAAGGAAAGGGGGCTAGAGCCTATACATCTGGCTCCTGGTTTACCTATGAATGAAAGAGTGGGCAGGATGTGTGGCTGTCATCGACTGCAGAAGATGATGAAATCCTTCTGTTGGTTATTGTTTCCCTCCTCCCACGAAGAGACTGAGGTGAAAAGCAAAATGACATCACATATCACTGAGGAAAGGACTGATATCAGATGAATATGAGGTCAATCCATGTCCAATGACAAATGCTAATTGTTACTCGCACCTTTATTTGGAATCATGCAGAAACGAATATGGAATGTTTAACATGATGGCAATCATTTTGTGCAGTAGTAGTGCCAGTGGGCTGAGTGGCCATTTGAAATATAATATCACACTTGGGGTATTTGTATTAAATTGCAAAGTTTCTGTTGTTTAAAAAGGATATACAAAAAAGGCTTACAGCTGTCAAACATATGACAAATGAACATTTATTGTATATCCCCCTATGTGTGCCATAGGAAACCACTGTCAAAAGAAAACCAATGTCATACTCAGTCATCATCATTTATACAGTACGTCACCATAATCTGCCACCAATTGAGACAGTAGCAACAAAACACGTCATGTTTTACAAGGAGGTGCACGCGATTAAGCTGAGCTGTGGTGCCACCAACTGTCCGCATATTGTCAGTGCAATATTATTCTTATACATTCTGGTATTATATTTTATGAGCATGGCTTTGCCATTAGACTGTTACAATACATGTTTAAAATAGTGACCATATGATGCACAATATTTAGCTCCACAACAAAATGTAAAAAAAAAAAAAAGTATTTTTTCCAAACTATCCAAAATATTTTGAACAATCATTCTCTTGATCTTTGTTTTTCCTCTTAGTTTTGCTATGACTGTAAATGTGAAGGTCTAATGAAAGGTGGCCTCCAGCTATATATGTAAATGTTTTATAGAGAGGCCCTAGCATACTTAAAATCTTTCAATCTCTGTCCCAAAATCTCGCCATGTTCCCCTTTACCCCCACTGCATGGCATTTCACCTTGGTGGAATCTGTGTATGCCTGTTTGGTAGGTTGCTAAGGCAGCCAGAGGGAGTTTTTGAAAGGCGACCTACTGGGCAACTTCCCATAACCCCTTCCCATTTGTGGTTTCACATGTCCTGGCATTTAGACACCACATTAGCAGACACTATGTTTTAGTTGCATTTCTTATTTAGTGACTTAATAAAAACAAAGCAATTAACAAAGCTATTTTCTTTAGATTCTATAAGTAATTTATTTTTTATGGCACTGTCATCTAAAATAAAAATAAGGAATTTAAAAAAAAAGCTAAATTTAAACTTAGTTCTGTTTATTGTCTCATTTTATATATTTATTTCAATTTAAGGAATTAAAAAAAAACTATGCAAGTTATTTAACCGATAGACATCATGGCATGAATCTTTATTTGAATAAATAGATTTGACAGCTGTTATTGAAGCACTGCTGAATTTCAGTTGTGGTTACCTGGCAACATAAACTCCATGTGTTTTGACCTTGTCAGAATTCATTTTTAAACTATCATCTTCCCACCTGACACATGCCTGTCCCAGAATTGCTCTGTAATCCAGGAATTTTCAGAGGCTGCTCTCATGATGTGCTGAAAATAAATTTGATTAGGATTAATGATGAGACACTGTGATGATGAAACACATTTGTAAGATTAAATTAAGATCTTAAATGGTAATGTTGCTGTTTTTGATCAGAACATCTAACCTTTGAATGACTACCCTTTCCATTAGAAATATATACACACACAAACAATAAACAGGACTAAAAGGTCTTCAAAGTAATTGAACTATCTGTGTCAGTCAATGTTAGTATAATAACATACAATTTATCGAAACCAAATAATTTTTAAGCTTCATACTTTTTTCCCCCATACAATTATTTTGTGCATTTATTTTTTGATCACCACAACCTGTCAACCTAGAAATTAATCCCATCCGGCCCCAATCCCAATCACCCCCCACCCCCCCCGCCCTTGGTTTGCTGAAATATAGAACTAAAGACCCCCCCCCCCCCCCCCTGCTACTTTACTCTGTTGACCATGTGACACATAACCATCATGAATTGAAAATGGGTGAGCGAAGTCAAAGCTTTGAACACCTAACAGGTCAACCACATAGTGCTGGTTTACAACAAATCTTTTACATTTAATTGTGAAAACTGTAAATCACACAGCAGTCAAATATATAGATTATATAGCAACAAAACTGAATATAACATTACATACATTCTCTGCTGCTAGACTACAAAGTCCTGTGTCCTATATGGAAAAATTGTATTAATTTGCGAGGGTATAAATTGCATTGTTTAAGTTCCTTGAGGCACTTTTAGAAACCAGAGACAAAGACCACAATATATTCCATTCACACAGATGCATTCAGAGATATAAAATATATAAAAGATTTTACTAATTTTGCATTAATATATACACATTTGTATTCTGTATCAACAAGTCTAAATAAAGTGTTTTGAGATTGTTGAGTCTCTGCCCCATCATGTCCACTCTTTTTTCCAAGAGGCCCTTAGGAAGCAGCCTGGTGATGGGGTTCAGACTGGAAGTCTATTAATAACTATGAAAGCAGCTGTGGAGTAACATGGGCTTCTCAGACACTTCGGGGGCTGCAGTGACAGAGATGGTATTTGGTATATTTGATGACACAAATACACAGTTATATTACTTCCCAGGTGTAATGTAGGAGTTTATGACACAAGAAAAACAAATTAAGAACATCCCATCATTGAAAGCCCTCCTCTCATGACTGCATACTATTTTATATAGCTGAAGGCATTTAAAGACAAATACATTAGATGAACTGACAATTCATGGAAATACATTTAAAAATATGCAAGAGCTCTATAATTAAACTCATACTAATCTGGGCATCATTTAGCATGATCTTTAATATTATTAAAGTAAAAGCAAGAAGTGCATATTTAATCAAAACACTCATATTATTTTCTTTTCTTGCTTGAACTCAAAATGTCAATTAATTATTTAGGATGAGGTTGTAATTTCTGTGTTTAACGAAGCAAAACCTAAATAGGGATAGTTCACCCAAAAATGAAACTTCTATTATCATTTACTCACCCTCATGTCAACCCCAACCTGTATTATTTTCTTTCTTGATTTTTTGAAGAGTCCATAAAAAAAAAAATGTACAGTAACACTGACCATTGACCTTCACTGTATGAACAAAACAAAAAACACAGAGCTATTTTTCAAAACATTGTATTTTCTGTTTCAAGCAAAAACAAAGTAAAAAAAAAAAAAAAAAAAAATCATAACCTTTATTCAGATACCACAAACCGTTTTGATGAAAACAGCATTAGATGCATAAGCTCAGATCGATATGACACGGCCTTTGATCAATCAGGTTCAAAAACAAATACAAAACCAATGCTAATTGAAAGAAAGTTGATAAAAGGATTAAATCCAATATTTGATAATGATATAACATAAGAACTTTATAAGCAATGTTTTGTAGGCCAGTTATTTTTGACATGGAACACCACAAGTATAACAAGGTGTGGTGAAAAATCTCAACCAAGTACAAAAACTATCAATTTTTACTTGTTATTCCCTGTGTGAGAAAAGTCAATAAGATTGAGTTAAATGCAATAACATTAACTTCTGTTGGGAAAAAGAAAATCCTCTCCAGGTCAAAATGACTGGAATACACCATGAGGGTTCAATCTAATTTCAGATTCAAATAATATTTCAACTAGAAGACAGTGGCTTAAAAGGGAAGTATCCTTTAGTTATTTGTGCAAAGGTGAAAGCCAAAGTTGGGAAATACGTTGAAAAGAAAACTATAACTTCATCATAAAAATGGTGAGCCTTTCTTATTCCGTGGATGTTAAATAAGCCAAAACCCCATGTAGAATTATCAATGCAATATTATTTTTATTCTGGTAAAAGAGCTCTTCCTGGTAAGCATCCTCTTGTGCAAAAGAAATGACAGCACATTCTATGTGACCTGTGCCACCTCATGCCTCATCCATTTGCTATACCCAGCTGCTGGAAACCAGACCTCTGACATGACAGCTGAGGAAGCAAGGTTTAGAAAAGAGAGAGAGAAGTGGCGACCGTGTGGGGGGATAACAGTGACAGAAAAATGTGGGTGGGGGCAGATGGGGTGCTAGCTACACTATATATAGTCCAGCTTTGCTGCTTGACCCTCATTCTACCACACAGCCTTAAGCGAACCGGCATTTGCACACCTTACAAACCCAGTCATGAGCAGGGCATATTCAGCTTCAGCCGAGACGGCTTCCTCTTATCGCCGTACCTTCGGCTCCGGCCTGGGCTCCTCCATAATCTCTGGCCGTGCAGGTTCCTCTGGATCCTCTCGTGTGTCCTCCAAAGTTTATGAGATGACCAAGACCGCCTCTTCTCCCATTTTTTCCAGCCACCGTGCATCCAGCTCTTCATTTGGTGGTGGAACAATGGTCCGTTCCTATGCCGGTCTTGGAGAGAAGCTGGACTTCAATCTGGCCGACGCCATGAACCAGGATTTCCTCAACACACGCACTAATGAGAAGGCAGAGCTGCAACATCTCAACGACCGTTTCGCCAGCTACATCGAGAAGGTGCGCTTCCTAGAGCAGCAGAACCAAGCATTGTCCGTGGAGATTGAACGTCTGCGGGGCCGCGAGCCCACGCGCATCGCAGAGATGTATGAGGAGGAGATGAGAGAGCTGCGCAGACAGGTGGATGCACTGACCAATCAGAGATCCCGCTTTGAGATAGAGAGGGACAACCTGGTCGATGACCTGCAGAAACTAAAACAGAGGTGAGACCTTCAAGAAATATTTAGGGCTATGCATTTGAGCTTTTTGACCTTTCGATTCATTCAGGTTAATTTACAGGCTAATTTTCGATTCATTCAGGTTAATTTTCTACTAAATGTAGATTGACAGCTTTGTGCTCATCTTTACTGAAGTTCGAAATAACAGTTGTTGACAAAACTAGCTCTGAACTTCAATATCCAAACAGTATCTCTTACAATACGGTGTTGTGTTGAAGTGATTTGATTTATTTCTCACAGAGTACATAACTGCTTACTTTTTGGAGGCATAGTGACTTTTATTATATAGTATACTCTTAAAAATAAAGGTTCTTTATTGGCATATATGGTTCCATGAAGAACCTTTAACATCCATGGAACTTTTCCATTCCACAAAAAAACATTCTTTAGATAATGTTCTTCTCACTAAGTAAAAATATTCTAGCAAGAACTGTTCTCTGAAAGGTTCTTTGGGAACCAAAAATGGTTCTTCAATGGATCGCTTGAAGAACCTTTTGAAGCACATTTATTTTTAAGAGTGTATTGGGTCAGGAAGAGGCACAGTGTACTGAGTCATGATGGAGCATGTGACTCATGTACATCATTGAATTGGGAACTTGGAAAAGGATACAGTATTATTAGACATCTACCTACTATTCCTAACTGTTAAACTTCTCCCCAAAACATTCTAGAACAATATGATTGGTATGCATTCAGGTTCTCCAACAATGACATCATGGTCAGATTTCTAAAACACAAGCACTAGACATGAAATGGAGACCACACAAGACAGAGGTCAGGACCACCTCAGACGTAAAGACAACAGGAATGCAAGAATGCTTATGTCTGATACGGTAACCGCAAACAGCAACCACTGGTGTAACTCATGTCTGTGTATGATGTTGGAAAGAGTATAAGAGTGATATTCCTATTTGCAAAAGGACCCAGAGTCACATTACACACTGCCCAGATTAACCTGCTATTATTAGCCTCTTAAGTATACCCCCCAGCACTGCAGAGAATGCGTGACCCTAAAAATAACTCTTAGCTCCCTCATAGTGTGTGATGTGTGTGTGTGTGTGTGTGTTTTTGTGTTTGTGTGTGTTTTTGTGTGCACTCAAGGGACCCACAGTAACAACTCCACGTTATCAGCACTAATTAATGATAACTGTTTAAAGCCATCCAACAGCAATTGCTATTCACAGACATTGTTCAAAGTGAACCTGATGGTGGGCTGCTTTGAAATGAAATATATAGATTATATAGAAGTCATTATATGACATGCAGCTATAGCTATAAGTTATTGCAACCCAGCATTGTATGAAAAAACAACTAAAAAGACTCTATTATCAGTATTTTAGCTGTCCATTTCTTTTTAGAACTCCTTTCATCTCTCTGATGAAAATATCAGATGCCATCTGACTGCCAACAATTGCATTCATGAAACCAGATATGTGCCACATTAACAGCATGCCTCTTTCAAAAGACTCAGGGACATTTACATTCAACCTAAGCCTTGTGTGACTCCAAGCAGTATGTGAGAATATAATGTTCCATCTTGATCTCTGTGCATGAAGGAATGCCAACTTCACAAGTCTCTCTCAGCATATCTCAAAGACAGAGGACACTCAGGACACTTCTATTTCTGGCCATGTAGGAATTCTTGTATAACAAACTACAATATCAATACCATCTTGCTTAAACTGTAAAGACTTAACAGACTCGTTAGAGACATTCTGTGAAGACTCTAATATCTCTTTCTTCCACAGACTACAAGAGGAGATCCACCAGAAAGAGGAAGCTGAGAACAACCTCTCTGCTTTTAGAGCTGTATGTTCTTTAGGCCACCTATAGTTTTTAGCAAAATTTTGTCAATTTTGTTGTCAATCAAACATAAAGCATTATTGGCAAGACCCAAATCTAAGCTTCCTGTTGTTTTTGTGCTTTATGTAGGATGTAGATGCTGCCACTCTGGTCAGGCTGGACCTGGAAAGACGTATTGAAGGCCTTCATGAAGAGATTGCATTCCTCAAGAAGATCCATGAGGAGGTTTGTATACATCTAAAGTTACATTTCTCAACATTTCCCAAAACTATACGTGACTAACTGTTCATCTCTTTCACTGTCTCTGTCTGCAACCTCCCCCACTCTCATACCCAGCATACAACACATACACTGACCTTTTACTCATGAGGCTCTGAAGTCAAGTTCTTTAAATGCTTCTCTGCTTTTTAATTTGACATGTAAGGATAAAATGATCACATGTGTGTCTGTATGCATGTCAGCTGTGCACTGACAGTGAGGGGGCAGTGTAAAGCTATGGAACAGGTGGAACAGATGCATCCCTATAATTAAACAGAGACAGATTCTCTGAGACGCAGCTGTGAGAAGGGCGGTGGGAAAAGAAAAAGGCCTTACAAGGACAATTACAACATCAGAAATAAAAAAAATAATTAGAGCTACGATGCCATAGAAAAACCATTGTAATAATCTGAAGAACGTTTTTCCACTATAAAGAATCTTCTGTGCAATGGAAAGTTTCCGTGGATGTTAAAGGCTCTTCATGGAACCATCAATGCTAATAAAGAACCTTTATTTTTAAGAGTATATGTTTTATACACTTCAACATGCTGGATTCCATAGAACAAAGTCACATTCGATTCCCACTTCACTCTCAGAATGACACTTACTGGCTTCATACACCAAATCAAGCCTCAACTTGTCAAGTAAAATGACAATACATAAGCACGCTCTGAAGCCATGTCACTGTGTTTTACCTTTTCCTTTAGGAGATCCATGAGCTGCAAAACCAGATGCAGGAGAGTCAGGTGCAGATCCAAATGGACATGTCCAAACCAGACCTGACTGCCGCCCTCAGGGACATCCGCATGCAGTACGAGGGTATCGCTGCCAAGAATATCTCAGAGGCTGAGGAATGGTACAAGTCTAAGGTCTGTATCAGAGATTTTGGATAGACACACAAAGGCTATATTGATATCTACAGTATGTATATCTAGACTGAAAGTAGACGGGTGTTTGAGCTAAGCTATTTTGTTCCACCCTCAGGTGTCAGATCTGAACCAGGCAGTAAACAAGAATAATGATGCCCTCAGACAAGCCAAGCAGGAGACCATGGAGTTCCGTCACCAGCTCCAGTCCTACACTTGCGAGATTGACTCTCTCAAGGGCACCGTAAGTCCTTAAAGATTCTATGCGTGGGTTATCATTTCCCAGCCAAAATAAATATTAGCTGAGGCTCAGCACACATGAATCCATCTTATTACCAATTATGAAGTCTTTAATATGTTTCCCCAGGTGCTCAATGAGTAAATGTGATTCAGCAAAAAGCCAGTAATGGCCCAATGCAGCACTAGTTTTCTATTAATATTCCACTCAGATCATCTCAACTCTGCTTTTTCTCTTCCATCTGTACATCAGTTTCACCCTACTTCTTGTCTTTTCTTTCTCTCACTTTCTCCATCTTTTTGTCATTCCATCTGCAGAATGAGTCTTTGATGAGGCAAATGAGGGAGATGGAGGAGAGGAATGGCCGTGAGGCCGGTACTTATCAGGACACCATTGGCAGTCTTGAGGCTGAGATCGCAAAAATGAAGGATGAAATGGCTCGCCATCTCCGTGAGTACCAGGACCTGCTGAATATTAAGATGGCACTTGATGTGGAGATCGCCACCTACAGGAAGCTTCTGGAAGGAGAGGAGAGCAGGTAAGAGGTAGAAGCTTACTGCTCCCTTAACTGATACAACAAAGCTTTATTTTATATGATTATTTATCATGTTTTTCAGGATCTCCCTTCCTGTGCAGTCCTTTTCTACCTTGAGTTTCAGAGGTGAGTTCTTCACAAGAAAAATGACTTTCACACTACATAAAGGGACAGTTCACCCCCCAAAATTCTGTCATTCTGAACATACATGACACAAGTGTTATTTCTTTTGTGACTTACAATGCAAGTCATCGGGATTTCAAAATACATTTGGACCCAATTGACTATTGGCAAAAAACACTCTTTTATGTGTTCCAAAGGAGAAAGAATGTCATACAGGTTTAGAAAGACATGAGGGGGAGTAAATGATGAAGAATTTTTTGATTTTTGGATAAACTGTCCCTTTAATGATTAGAAATCTTTGACCAAAACTTCTGTTTTCTTCATCCACAAGGGGGGGGCAAAGCCATTGTTTTTAAATACTTACCTCTCCATCTGTTTTGTGTTTGAATACCTAAACTAAAGGTGACATCAATAATGCAGTATTTATGTATTAACTATGTGAGGGTGAGTTTAATGATGCTGTGGTTGTGAACTGTTGCCATAGAGACCAGCCCAGAGCAGCACCACCAGCAACAACAGCGCGCATCTGAAGTCCACTCTAAGAAAACAGTTCTGATCAAGACCATTGAGACCCGGGATGGAGAGGTAGCAAACACACACAAACAATTGCTTGATACAATTATTGTCATTTATGGATTTCACAGGTTGCCTAGCCTCATAAACGTGTTATACACATAAACGCACATATGCGTGTACATAATCATTATCAAAATAATTCTGTATTTTACTCTAGATTAGGACAAGTGAGGGCATGAAAGTCCTCAGTCCTCAGTGTGTAAGTTCAGTCATGGCTAATTTGTTTCATCTGTGTTTACAGTGTTTTTCAAACACTTTCCCCCCCGAAAAGTCCTGTTCCCTATTAACCAGCACTGGGTTGCACTACAGAATCCTCCAATTCTCATGTGTATCACTGTTATTATCTGTTGAATATCACACAGAGTGTTTCTGCACAGCACATATGGAGAATTTCATTTATCAAAGAATGTCCTTGCACTAGCCCAGTATTGATTTCCAGCAGGAAATTAGCTGTTTTAACTTACAGAAGTGCCTCTGTCTCTGTTCCTTATAACTGAGTATCAACCATTCACTTTAAAGCACTTTTGTGTATTCCCAACATGTATATGCAGCCATCTGTGCATGTGAATCATGTGTATCCTATTCAGACACCGTCGCTCTAATCATTCCCCTTTTTTTCTCTCGCTTCAGGTCGTCAGCGAATCCACACAGCACCAGCAGGACGTCATGTAAAGCCTACGAAACAGATTGAATTTCACTGAATCCCTTTCCCTAACTTACATTTTCACCGATGGCCTTAGGCTTTTTATGCACACACCCAGTATTGCCATGACCCATTACCACATGCGTGGATGACACACAAAGACAAACAGAAAGTGAGCTGAAGAACGAGAGGGAGAACGAGCGAAAAGGCATAATATGCATACTGTCTGGAAAGCCCTGAAATTGGCCAGTTGATCTCAAGAGTTTTTGTTGATATGAATGTACGTGTGCATGTGTGGTAGGGTCATATCTGATAAACTGTGTTCCACTGCTATAAAAAGACAACAATAAACTGCACTGTACTTTCCTCCTATAAAATGTAAGGCTTTTGTACATTTGGATTAATCTCATACATACTGTAGTTGTAATGTAAAAAAAAAAAAAGTCAATTTACTATAAAAGACAGCAATAAAATGCACTGTATTTTCCTCCTATAAAATTGAAGGCTTCTGTAATTTTGGATTAATTGCATACTACTATATAGTAAAAAAAAATTTTTTTATTTAATTTACTACAAAAAGACAACAGTACTCTCCACTGTATTTTCATCCTATAAAATTGAAGGCTTCTGTGATTTTGGATTCATCTCATGCATTATATATAGTAAAATAATCATTTTTCAATTTAAATCAATTGCTGTGTAGACAACAACACTTCCTTAAAATCTTGGCTATAAAAAGATATTAAACATGAAGGTGAACTGTTGTTGCCCACGCAAAAGATTAACGCATACTGTCCTTTAGCCAATCCAGAGTATTTTAAATATTAAACAGCCTTTTCTGCAACACTAAAACAATAAAATAATTACGAAAACAAAAAATGTCAATGTAAAATATAAAACCTTTTTAAGACTTGCAATTAATGAATTGCATAAAATTACCATTTTCATTTATGAAAAACACCCATATAGAGTATAAAGTTGACAAAAAGTTTAACTAGGTGTTTGAAATCATGCGCCTGCTAGAGATCCAAATAAAAGACAACAGCGAACCAACTGACAGGTTGAGTAAATGATGCTAAGAGATTTCACAGTAAAATACCACCTTCTGTCCAAATTCAGCATCCAGCTCTTTGTTCCTGAGGCGAAGGCAGTCGCATATGTGCAGACCTTCACTCTGTCACCTTACAGTTACCTCACTTTATACTGACAGGTTATGAACGCATCATCAGAACGTTAATGAGACTCTTTTATTAGTGTTAACTCTGACCTTTAGAAAGCCTCCAGGGCTATGTTGTGTTTGGAGGCTTGCGTGTCTGTTTCTGTGTCAGTACATATACGTAGGTTTGAAAATAAAAATGAAAAGAGGGTAATGCTGCTGCAAGCTGGAGAAATCAAAACCTTTTTTTAATCCTTGAATTGATCGGCTTTCCTGCAGTGTTACTTTTAGTTTGATACATTTCTATGGAGACAACTGATAAAAACGAATCCAATTTTAATCCAATTAAATTTTAATCTAATTAAACTGATATAATTTGCCATAAAGCACCCCAAAGCTACAGACATGAACCAGCATGCAGTCTTTTCTTATCACCAGATTTAAAAAATACACATGCACACAAAAAGTACAAAATTATCGGTATGTGGACTTTCACTGCGCTTAAAGGGAATTTGACCTAGACGACAAATGCTAATTCTTCGCTTCAAACACACACACACACACACTCAGCCATTATAGGAGTTTGCTTGAGTAAAGAAACGCTGTACTTCTTATTCAACCGCAGTTATTGGTCAGAGGGATGAACTATATAGAGATTGAAGTTTGATAATTTCCAGGCCCCTGACAACCTCGGGAAACACTGGTTTAAAGAAACCCAAATCCTGACCCAGGTCAGGGTTAATTATTTCAAGTGTGAAAAGCCATTTTAGGTAAAGTACTTTAAAGTACTAATATTTATTAAAGGTACTATATAAGGGTAATTAAAGATGTAAGGGATGCTAGTACAAAGGGTATAGCCCCCGCGATAGATTGGTCCTTTATTGTTGGATTTCGATGGGGTTTCTCCCTCTAAATGCACTGACAAGAATGTCTCACACAGATTGACTTGCTATTAATAACGGAATAAGCTCAAGTAAAGCTCACGTCTACTCTGTGACAAACTACGCAGCTAAACTACCATGGCAATTTTGCCCTTCAAGACACTTTCATAGGGCAAAGTGTCAGAAAATACAGCTTTTTCATTTACGACGCACATTTCTTAGTTAGGCGAGTTTTATTTTGAGGCCTGGAGTTGAGAGAAGCTTTCAGTAGGACTGAGTGGCGAGTAAGTGAAAGGAAATTACTTCAAATGAGACTGCTGTTTACTGTGTCCATGCTCTATTCATTTGAAGTGCTAACTGATACCGGTTCAGCGAGGCTGTGTGTGCTCTTCTTAAAGCCGAACGGAGCTTATTATCATTCAAGATCATACCGTGCGCTAGATTTTCAATGTCAGATTTAGTTTCTTTGGCTATGTGGAATGCAATCTTTGCAGTTCATTTCAATTTTAAAAGCTAAAAGATAACAAGCTGTTACTTTAGCATATGTCATGGTGACACATCAGGCTGCAGTTAGCTGTAGTGAATTAGAATATTCAGTCATTTTGGTGCCCACGTTTTTGCTGCATTAAAGACGTTCTGCTTTCAGGTGCTTCTGTACAAATTTTTTAAAAAGTTTCTTGCTTACAAACTAGATATTTATCACTTACAACCCCTAAATCTGATGTGTTAGTTGTTACGGATAAATGTCTATGACTGATAATCTGAACAAGGGTAAGAACTTTACTCATTTGTTATATATTTATATATATTAGGGGTGTAAGAATTTACTCATGTTCTTGCTGCATCAGTTATAAATCCTGCCAATGCGTTCGCGTTGATCTTAAAGCACTTTTTTAACTGGGAATTGTTTGATTTATTTAATAATTGATTTAAAAATGCTAAAAATCAAATGAATTGATTTTCGATAATTAGCATCCTATATTTTAAAATATTTAAACAGTAAATAAGTGATGGTTCCCATGGTTAATCTGGAAAAAATAGGGAGTTTTAAAATGTTTATACATTTCCATGATGCGAAAAACCAGTAAACGCAATCCAGTTAAAAAAACGGAATTTACTGTATAATGTGGAATGTCACGGAATTTGTCAAAGTTTGGATGAATTAATCAAAAGTAGGTCATTACACTTAAATCAAATTGTGATATGGACCAGTATCTGTAAATCTTAAATTGCAAAAAGACTATTTAAATATGACGTCTGTATTTGCTAGTGTGTGTCTCGGTATAATGAATGGTGCAGCTGCTGGTTTTGTTTACTACACTCATACTGAAGCGTGCGAGACGCTCGCGGTGTTTTCAGCGTCTGCCGTCTCACTAAATGAGGACATACATACATGTACAACATCTCCAGAACTGTTGGGGGGGGGGGCTGGGGAGGGAGGGGGGGGGGGGCGGGTTGCGGGGGGGGGGGAGGAGGGGGGGGGGGTGGGGGGGGGGGGGGTGGGGGGGCGGTGGGGGGGGGATGGGGGTGGGGGGGGGGGGGGGGGTGTGGGGGGGGGGGGGGGGGGGGGGGGGTGTGGCTGGGGGAGGTGGTGGGGGGGGGGGGGGGGCGGGGGGTGGGGGTGGGGGGGGGGGAGGGGGGGATGGGGGGGGGGGATGGGGGGGGGGCCGTGGGGGGTGGGGGGGGGAGGGGGGGAGGGAGGGGGAGGGGGGGGTGCGGGGGGGGTGGGGAGGGGGGGGATGTTGTTCTCAGAGTCACTTTATGAGCATTTTACCATTTCATTTGAGAGAAACTATATCATATACACTCACAAACTTAAAAGGTATTCACGGCAACCCATCAAAATAAAAATTTGGTTTAACTTGAAGACATTGTGCCGAACATATATTTAGCCTAGTATTGGTTCAGTCGAATGTCCTACCTAGCAACATTATTAACTTTTTTTTTTAGGAATCTCCCAACATGTATTCCATGATTTTAATTTTATATAAATCCCTGGTTGTTTTGCAAAACAATAATAAATAAGTTTATAATTTTCTGCAACCTAGAATGAATTTAATACCCCCACACATCATTTCTGAGGGAAAATCATAAGGCTATGTGTATATCTATTTTAATAATCACGTTGTTTTTTGATGCATGAAATATTAACCTTTTTGTAAAACAGTGTTTGGTACATAACATATGGTGAGAAAAAAATAAATCATAGGCATCCCTCACCTGTCATTTTTGTAAACACTTTACTAACGATGGGATTTCAAGATTGCCAGATTTTACTTGATTTTAAATGCTTTTTGATCTAATACATTAATGTAATGTAATCAATTTTAAAAGAGTTCAGAATTAAAATGGACAAAAAAGGATCCTAACACATATTAAACATATGGAATTTGGGAGAATAATTAAACTGATTCATGAGGCCCCTATATGGAATACTTCCAGATGTGCTCATCTCTCAAAATTGTTAACAGAAGTTGCAAGTTTTAGGTATTTGGTAGGATTAGTGGTGTAGAGTATTGTTAGGCAGCTAATATCCTGCTACGACTAATACACAGACCAATTGTGTTATAATAGGCATATAGTAATATGCATGCTAATATGCATCTAGTTAATAGTAAGAATTGGTCCCTGTACTAAAGTGTAACTGCATATATTAGTTGTGTGAATCTTTGGGTGGACAGTGAATCGATTTTGATTCACATTTCATATGTCTTTTAATTTGAGTCAAGATTTTTTTTCAAGAACTTTAATTCAAGATTCAAGAAAACTGAAGCATATTTTTGGCTTAACAAGAAGTAAGGAACAACACTGATTTAAACCTGTGTGCTTCTGGAAGCTGCAGAAAGCCAGTCTGAATGGAACTGGTGATTTCCTCCATCTCTTACAGTTTGTACCTGTTTCATGTTTTATTCATCAGACGGTCAGTGAAAAGATTGTCTGTGGGTGACGTCAAAACTCCTGAAGATCAGTATGATCAGCTTGAGTCCTGCTGTTGAAGATGG